>SNQJ01S0025659.1:34781-81272 GCA_010110895.2 Picea sitchensis
TGCAGTATTATATGTTTAATTTGATTTTCTATTTTAATTAAGATGATCATTTTGCACTACTACTTTGACATTTTTTAATATATATATATATATAATCATCTTGCATTACTTTATTTTTTATGATGGTGTTGAATCAATCTTTTACCTTTTATTTTATGTTTTAATTTAAGTTTAATATAATATATTTATTTCCGCATTACACAATTTATGTTATTTAATAAATTATTCATATCATATAAATGGACATTTACTACTAAACTATAAATCAGTGAATGCAAATGACTAAATATATTACTAAATGAAAACAATTAATAATTACAATGACTAAATTTACTACCAATTGACGGAAATCATTGAATACAAATGACTAAATTTATTACTTGTTGACGAAAATAAATGACTACCGTGACTAAATAAATGACCGGTTAATGACATCAAATGACTAAAACAATGACTAAATATACTTCTAGTTGACGAAAAATGATAATTAAAATGACTAAATATATGACAAATGGACAGAAATCAATGAAACAAATGACTAAATATATGACTAATGGACGGAAATCAGTGACACAAATGACTAAATACATGACCAGTTGACAATGCATATGACTAAAGAAATGACCAATTGAGAACACAAATGACTAAATAAATGACCAGTTTTCAACAATACATGACTAAATAAATGCCTAAATTTCAACCAATAAATGACTAAAATTTTTTAGTCATTTATTTGATGGCGTTATATATGACCGATGTTGGCCCTTGGTCAGGTATTACGGAAGAAAGTGAAGATTAAGGAAGAAGAAAGACAAAGTATGAAGTGTGCAGAAGGCACACAAACCGAGGAAGGGTCGAAGTGGTTAAAGAAGCAAAAAAGAAGGAACGAAGTAAAGGAAAGAAAGTCGTTGAAAGAGAAGATCAAGGAAGACAAAGAAGCAAAGAAGACAGACCACAGACAAGTCATGAATTGGAAGAAGACATTAATGGGTGCTTTGGAGCAACTCGCGAAGAAGAAGAAAGAACATGTCAGCGAAGTCCTGAAATTTAGGGTTATGTGGATCTAGGGTTTTGGCAATGTGGATTTAGGGTTTTGGACACTTGGGCTTCGATATAGGGTTTTCTAAGGGGCATGAAATGTATAAATAAAGGTCAAGAAGACTTGAGAGAGGGAGTTAATAGTGAGATTGAGAAGTAGAAGTGTTATGTTTTTAGAGTATCCTTGTATTTTGGATCTTCATCTGGGTGTGAAGATCTACTCTACAACTGGGTACGCAGGGATAAGGAATACAGAGGGAGAGAGGGAAGGATCTGCAGCTGAGTGCATAKATAGAACTGTATATTCTCATCCATTTGATCAATAAACAAAGTTCTGTGAACGTAGCCCTAGAGAGAGGGTGAACCACGTAAAATCTCGTTGTTCTATGTGGTTGATGTTATGTTATTTACTATATTTTATAYTGTTATTGCATTGTTATTTTCCCTACCGAAGATAAKAGATATAACTAACTTTGYGAAGTTAAGCAAAATACTGTTAAGAATCTCTAGGTTATCTTGCATTGTTGTTCTGGTATCATCTTGCACTTCCTCTGGTTGTAGACACCTGTGTCCTGCAACCCCCCTATTGCTACTTCAGGTGAGACTTCATTTGCTTCGAAGATGTTTCCATAAGGGCCAATAGTTTGGGTTTGTTGGTGCATTGTTAGATTTGAACCCTGGGTCTGCCCTTGTGCCAACAAATGGTTCTGTTGTCGGGACCGAGATCTTCTTGAGGGAATGTCAAGGTAGTTTCCATCAAAAAAAAAGATTCAAAAGTGGATAGAAGAACAAGAAAGGGACTTCATCATAGCTCAGAACAAGAACCCTAGCATTAGTACAAAAGACTGGTTGGAGAGGTACATCTTTACTTATGTGCACGAGATTTTCTTTGCTAGAGTTCATCAGGAGTTGTACGAGTGGTTAGCCAGACTAGCAAACACTCAGTTTGAAATCAGTTCTAGACCACCTGTGGTTTGAACGACGACACTGATTAAGAAAGTCAAGGAAGTTGATAACGTTATGTCTAGGGCAGTGGATCTCTGGTTTTATAGCACTATTGGAGGGTGCATTACTAAATTTTCTATTTTCAGAGTGGAATCATATAGTCAAGAAGAGAGGTATTTCTTCAAGGGAGCTAGAGGAAAGTTTCTACAACTTTTGAAGTTGAAGATTAAGATGCTATTACATGAGAAGAATATCTTGAATATACAATAATCAGTTGGATTTTAAAGCTAATGTTCAATAATTCAGACAACGACAGTGACACAGAGGCTGGACACACCTGTAGTGGGATATCATTCATAAAGTTTCCTCTTGCAAACCTGTTTAAGAAGAGTTATAGGCCATTGGCACAAGACAAATATTTCTACAGTGGAGAAGAAGCAAGACGACCAGACAAAGAGTATTCAGAGTTCGCAAGGGCAGAGGAAGTAGAGACTGAAGAACTTCGCCGAGAAGAACCAGAAACTTCTGGGACTGTGCCTACTATCGAAGTAAGTATTACTACTCCTCCTATTTTTTTAGAAACATTAAGTAACCAGAGTAACCAGAGTAATCAGAGCACTCAAAGTACTGTTACAAGAAGTTTAGTACATACTCATTCGAGAAACCAAGGAAAATCCATGACAGATGAAATGAGGTTACCCATGTTCAGAGGAAATGGATCTGAGGATCCTGACCAACCCTAGTTCTTATGCGAAGCTGTATGGAGAATTAAGCAATTCATTGACGAAGCTGTTAAGAGAGTTCAATTTAGTACTACCTTGAGGGATCCTGCATTGAGCTGGTATATGAAGTTTGTTACAGGATCTGTACAACTTAAACTACTAAATGACATTAAGACTGGGTTGAGTGTTGTTGGCCCTCGACCAAGTTTTGAGGAAACCTTGGTCAGATTTTTCCCACTTTTGGACTTCGACACATTGGTCGAGGAAGGAGCGACCAAGAAGAGTTGAGATCATGGATCTCACTTATTTTTTAGGCTGTGTGGACCTAATAAGGGGTTCTTTAGGGGTTTTGTAATGGGTTATGGGATGTTGGCCCATGGGGTTTTCCCACGTTTAGGCCTTATTGTAAGGATTTGTAAAAGTATAAATGAAGAAGACTGTATTGTAAAAGTAGCTAGCTAAGTGCAAGTAGTTCGAGTTTCTTTGTGAAAAATAATGTATGTGCATTAAGGCTTTGTGATTGATAGAAAGTTATCTCGGTGCCTTGACCTATTTTTGGAAGGAGGATCCCGTGCTCAATGCGCAGATCTCTTGTCTGGTGCGAAGCTCGACTCTGTGGCTTAGTGCACAGGAGTAACTGAATGTAAGATATTGACGAATAATAAAGAGGTGAAGCGTTTGGTGGACGTAGCCCCATACTGGGGTGAACCACATACATCTGGTGTCTTATGGTTTTGTTTGTGCAATGCTTAGCTCTATTATGTTTTGATTAGTGCTTAGATTAGATATGTAATGGATATGTATATACCGCTTTAATGATTTTCTTATGTTAAAATGCTAGATCTGATTCACAGTGCTAAGTGTTAAGTGTTTAAGGTGCATAATCTAGGTTGTTACTACGCTAGATTTATCCTTGGGTATGTTCTGTGATGTTAATAAGGTTAATGAAATAATGTATTTCACTTCCTAAGAATTAACATAATACTCTGCGAAGTGTCATTATCACATATCTGTGTCCCATCCTGGTTAAATACACCTGTGTCCTGTAACCCCCCCCCCCCAACTTCTACCTCGGGCGAGACTTTTCCTGCTTCTCATGTGTTGCCGAAAGGGACGGTAGTTGGGGTTTTGTCGGTGCATGTTAAGCTTTGAACCCTGGGTCTGCCCCTGTGCCAACAAATGGTTTCGTTGTTGGGACCTAAAACTGTGATTGTTGGGAACTTAAGTAAAGAAAAAGAGAAGCTTTGTGCATAGATATATTATTGAAGTGCACAGTACTCTACTTGACTTGCAAATCTTTGTGCTAAGAAATAAATCTGATCTGAATAAAAGAGGTAAGATCCAAAAATAGGTAAAGCTTTGTGCTTTGACAAGAGTAAGATAAGTGAAATTTTTTATTTTGAAAGAATGAACCTAAGTATGTTTAACGGATTTTATCTTAATCTGAAGGCTAGGGCGTAGTTGAAAGAAAGAGTTGTTTTGAGTAAATTTAATGGAAATGAAGAAAGATATGTTATTCCTATGCATACAAAGAGTTTTTGGACTAATAAATGGATGCGGGAACCTAGAAAGAATTTTTGCAGATTGCAGGTCCAACACTATGATCCTAGGGGAAATGTGCAGTACAGAAGAGGTTGGGGAACATTTAAAAGAAGAAGAGGATTAACTTTGTGTTATAACTACAGAAGACTGGGACATCTTACTAAGGAATTCCCTGGCACAGGTCCTATTTTTCTTTGTTGTAAAATTGTTGGTCATGAGGTTGAGGATTGTCCAAGGATGATTGCTAAAGTTGAACGTATGAACATAAGACAAGAAAAATACGAAGAGAGTCAAGAGACTAAGGGCATGCTAGAGAGTCATAAAGAGAAAGAATCAGAGAAATTTCAGATTACGTTATTATAGTTGAAAGAAACGATGGATGTTCACAAAGATGTCAATTTACCAGAGATCCTAAAAGTAAAACAATGCATAAGTGCAAGAATAGAAGACTTCGACATAGACTGTGTCTCAGATGAAGAAACACAAGTGAATATTATGACAGAAGAAACTTGGAAAATTTTGGGAAAGCCTACTGTGGTACCTTCGTTGGGAATGATAGGCTTGTTTAAGGGAAATATGATAATCCTATGTGGAAGAGTTACTAATGTACCTATTATTGTTCATGGAACATCAAATGAAGATGAATTTGAAGTCATTAAGTTTGTTGGGGACAACGCCCCTTTCCCACTATTGTTAGGTAAGACTTGGATTGAGAAGGATCATATTAGAAGGAAATTAGAGGAAGAAACCACAGAAAAGAAAAAACAAGAATTAAGGGATTTCATAGCTAGGAAAATAGACCGATTAATAGAAGAACGAGAGGATAAGTCGAAACAACAAAACAAAGTAACAACGCAGGAGTGACATAAAGGCAAGATAATCAACTATCAAGGTTGAAAGAATGCAAGAAGGCTTGAGGAACCTATCTATTCAAGAAATAAGTATGTCCACTCAGGAAGTGTTAAGAAAAGAGATATTAACTTCATACCCACCTCAACAGTGCGAAGCCAATACGCTAGGGGAAGATAAGAATAAAAATGGAAAGAGGATTTCAGAAACAATTAGAGAGACTTAGATAACATGAAAGAAGGAAAGGAAGCTCAATAAAAATAAATCCAAGTTGGAAAAGCTACAAGAAGCTACAGAGACCAGATGGAAGACTTCACAGATTGGAACCTCGCAGGAGGCAGGTTCACAGGATTTGAACCTCGTTGGAACAACAGGTTTGCGCAGAATGGGACTTCGCCCTGGTGAAGCTAGATGACCGTTGGAGGCACATCAACTATTATAATGACACTCCAGAATGGTTAGAAAACACATTTATGGGCTAATGGACTACTTTTGGACGTTGATACCGCACCATAACGGACAGATTTACATTGATGGAAGCATTTCCTGGCTGTTGGAAGATTTGTTTCGGTGCCCCGCTTATTTAACCCATTGGTCGTTGTGTTGGGACCAATTTTTTCTACCCATGATTGATTGAGCTAAACAAAGACTTGTCCAAGTGTTGAGTTGTGTTATCTAAAACTAGACTCTGCCTGTCCGTTTGTCTACCCCGTCTGTCTGCTTTCCTACCCCGCCTGTCTGTTTGTTTACCCCGCCTATCTGCTTGCCTACCCCACCTTTTTGTTAAAAAATAGAATGTTGGGTGAACCTAGTGAATTAGAGAAGTCTATTGAGGAAGTCCTTAAGAAGATAATGGCTGACAAACTGATATTTGAAGGTGTCCAGGCATCGTCGATTAGGGGACTGCAGGCTTCCCCTTCGACTGGACGTCGTTCTGGCCGTGTCAACCCCAAAACTGAACAATGAAGTAAGCACCATGGTGATCTGGATAATGCGAAGCAGATCCTGTCGATTCTACCCGAGTATATCCCACCTTTGGTTGGCACTGTTAACCATGACAATATCCCCCAATATTTTGAGTACATCGTGTTCAATGCGTACATTCTGAAAGGAATATGTGTAGTTGGGAGTCAGTTAGGACATATGCCGCTATTAAAAAACACCGACTTCAAGTTTGGAGACCGGAAGAACTACACCATGTTGGCGCCCCACCGCTATTTCACGAAGACAACTGGAAAGAAGCCTCACCTTGTCTAATAGCCATGGATTAAGGAGTTGGCGCAGTCCACTGTGTTGAATGTGATGAAGATCCCACATTTTCGCTGCCACTAGGAGTTTAACGCTTGTGTTAAACTCCTCTTGTAGTGTTATCATGGAGGATACTTGTGGCTCGAAAGAAGGATTATTGTGGATCCAACACTAATCCACTGGATCACAAGCTTAAGTGTTAAGGGTCCTGACCCTCAACATTTTTATCTAGGGAAGGCCTCAGACTGTTCCCTAGCGCAACACATCAAGGAAGCTTACAGAGAAGTAGAGAAAGGAAAGTGAGGTTACAAGGTATCCTCTATACCGGATGGCACAATGCGCCTTTCTTGCCAACTCCTAGATGGAAATTTCATGAGGAAGAACTTCCCCACACAGGTCACCAGGTTCATGGTGGACCTCATAGGAAAATGTGTGGAGGGCATGCATATGAACTGGGCGAACTACCTCGTCAATGAGCTAGAGAAGGATTGCCACGAAGCCCAGGATTTGGGATATGAATTCCATTACAGCTGGCTGATCATTTTGATCACATTTGTCGCTTGGAAAATGCCTGAAGGAGACACCTTCCCAGGGATCGAACCCTCGGAGCCGTTGGCCGCTCAGTTTTCCACCATGTGGTACACCAACAACATGACGAAGCGGTGACAGTCTAATGTCATGTTTCATGCATACTACCAATAGTTAAAGGTCTCGATCAAATTATTTTCATGCATGACACCGCGCACCCTGCACCAATACCGACCAATAGTTCTGCACCGATCCTCATTTCATCTACATCATCATGCGTAGAGATGAGAACCAGGAAGAATTGCAGTCGTACTACAAACTAAAATATGAAGACATGGAGTAGATTACAAAGGAATAACTAGAGGAGTTTCTTGTATCTGTCACTGATGCATAATTATCCGACACTGACACCATAGGAAGCCCCATAGTTACCCGAGTTGAGTATGTCGGACAATCTAGTGGGATGAAGAAGAAGAAGCAGGAGGAATTCCAGGATATAGAGAGCGATGAAGAGGACAATGCTTCTGAAGATAACAGGTTTGGCTCGCCAAGAGGAGGAGGAGGAGGAGGAGATGAAGAAGAAATACAGGGAGGAGGAGATGAAAGAGAAGAATAACAAGGAGGAGGTGAAGCTACACCGCCAGAATATCCCCCTATTGGGACAATCACACCACATAAGAGGAAGGTTTCTTTGAAGAAACCATCAACAAGGAAGAAGACGCGTGCTAATAAGCCCCAATTGGAGGCCACTCTCACTGAGGACGACATCCGTTTGGTCCGTGGAGCTATGGAGGACGCTTCCGAGGAAATCTTGTAGAGATATGGAGAGAAGAAGGAGGCGTTATATGGAATGATCGAGAAGGAATTGAAGGAAGTAAAGCAAGATGTTCGTTTGGTTCGCGTAGTACCCACTGCGCCTTCCTCGTCGCAGACTGTAGAATTGGGAGATGAACCAACCCAATTGAGAAGACTCGTGGATACAACAGAAGCCTGGCTCCAGAGAGTCCAGGAGGAGAAGGAGAAGGCTACAAAATCCTTGAAACAAGAGAAAGATGAAGTCCTAGTGCAATTATGAGCAATGCAGGACAATGTAGCAGCCTAGGAAAGCGAGAAAGCAAATCTTCAGGTGAAGCTCCAGGAGGAAAAATCCCAGCTACAGAAGGAAAAGGAGCAGTTGGTCGCAGAGCGGGCCATGGTCAAAGAAGCGATGAGTAAAGCATGTCGCTCTGTGTTAGGCTTGGCACAGGAAGGGAAAGAACTAGTCGAAGCTCAAATAGTGAAGCTCACTGAGACCCTCCAACAACTTTAGGCCAGGACAACAGAATTGGAGGCCCAAATAGTACTGAGCACCCCGCAGGAGGTGCGTGACCAGAGGGAGGAGACCGCTAAGAAAACACTAGTAAGTATAAGAGCCCTCACCTTGGAATTAAAAGAGTTGAGTGATAGAAGCGCACCGACATATGAACGCCTCGTTGAGGATCTAGAGCTAAGGAAGCTGGAAGCATAGTTACAGGAGGCACAGCAGTAGACATTTTCCATGCAGGCGTAGATGAAGTTTCTCACTATGGTAGAAAGAATGAAGAGATCCCAGGAGTAGCGAGCAGTAAAACAACAGATCACTACCCTCCAGCGTAGGGTAATGGAAGTGACACAGAAGCTACAACCTATGCAGGATGAAGCCTGCAAGGTGTTTGAAGAGATTGATCGACAGGGCTCACAATTGGATCAAGTGGTTGCAACAATATAACAACGCATGTTATAGAGTAGACGATCCAAGAGCTCGTTGTGTAGGAGGCTCAGGCAAAGTAGCAAGTCGAGGCAGCTCAAGTTAAGCTTGAGGACTTGGAATAAACATTTTTCGCACCTGAGTGACGGGGGATGAGTCACAGGTGAGTGTTGGGGGCTTGTTGGGCTTGTTGGCCCACTGGGGTGAACCACATACATCTGGTGTCTTATGGGTTGCTTTGTGCAATGCTTAGCTCTGTTATGTTTTCCTTAGTGCTTAGATTAGATATGTAATGGATATGTATATGTTGCTTTAATTCTTTTCTTATGTTAAAATGCTAGATCTGATTCACAGTGCTAAGTGTTTAAGGTGCATAATCTAGGTTGTTACTACGCTAGAGCTATCCCTGGGTATGTTCCGCGATGTTAATAAGGTTAATGAACTAATGTATGTCACTTTCTAAGTGTTAAAAAAATACTCTGCGAAGTGTCATTATCACAGATATGTGTCCCAACTTGGTTACAGACGCTTGCGTCCTGTAACCCCCCTTGCTTCTACCTCGAGTGAGACTTCACCTACTTCGCAAGTGTTTCTGAAAGGGATGATAGTCAAGGTTTTGTTGGTGCATTGTTAAGAATTGAACCCTGGGTCTGCCCCTGTGCCAACAAGTGCAGAGTTCAAGATGCCTAATTTGGAGTCGCAGTGCATTACAGAGTTGAAGGAAATCAAGCAGAAGGTGACTGAACCTATTTGGGAATTTGATCAGAGGTTTAAGACCTTGACATGCCATTTAAGTTTTCATATTCTAGATGAACATGATAAGGAATGGTTCATCACTACCCTCCCACCACACATTAGAGTTCCTATGATGCAACAGAAGGTCGCTTTGCATGATGAATCATTAGAGATTTCCGTGAAACTAGAAGCAACCCCTGTAGGAGAATCCAGTTTAGGTATGAGTCAGATTTTGAATCAATTAACTAGTTTGTCTTTACAGGATGAATACATGAAGAAAGATAAAGGAAAGGAGAAAAGAGAAGATATCTGTTGTATCAGATGTAAAGCAGAGGGCCATGACAAAGAGAGTTGTCCTTTATTTAATGAATACTTGGCCTTTGGAGCTCCTAACCCTTTGAAGTAGGACACTTTACCATGACGCGAGGTATGTAGAACTAGACATTGCCCTGGTAAATGTTATTATATTTTGAAATATGTCCAGAAACCCACCAATATTTATTGTACATTCTGCAAATCTGTGGGGCATGATAAGAAGGACTGTAGGGCTTATGACCTCATGCATGAAAGATCAAGGGATGCATATATAATTCAAGGATAATTGCAACAAGAAGGGAATGTTGCGCAGTTCAATTCCCCAGGAAGAGGAAACTTCAATCCTCACGGGGGGTTTAGAGGAAGAGGAGGAGGAGGAGGCATGGGTCAAGGTCGAGGCTAGATTATTTTCTATAACTGCGCCCAACCATGTCATTTGGCAAGGGATTGTTAGAACCCTTGTACTACTTGCAGCTATTGCAATTCATTTGATCATGTCATTAAAGACTGACCATTATTGTTAGCTAAAGTTAAGGAAAGACGAGGTGGAAACTAGCAAGTACAACTAATATTAGCTGAAACTCGCGGTGAGGAACCCATAGTCGTTGTCATTACTAGAGGAGGCACTATCACAGGAGAAGATAAGGTGACTCCAGGAAAGACTACAGATGGATCGGGGATCAGAAGAGCTTCAGAGAAGGTGCCATTGTTTGATCCCAGGAAATAAAAGCATACTTTTGAAGAAGCAAGAAGAGCATTTGTAGGTGAACATTCTTCTTCATCTAGGGAACAACTAGAAGTAAGGGAATGTGAAATGCCTCCAACATTTGATCAGTCTGCCCTACTTAGACAAGGAAAAGAGGTAAGCAAGATTGTGGACTTCTTGTATACTTGTATTAATTTGATTAAAGATGAAAGAGTTGTGCAGGAACTACAACACCTGATAAGATAGTATGAAATTGGAAGAGTAGATCCTATGCTGAATAGAGTTGTGAATAAAGTATCTAGAAAAAGGAGGATAAGAAAGGGATTGAACCTTAGTGCTCAAATTGGAGACTACGACATTGACTATGTGGTCCTTGACCTAGGCTCATAAGTAAATGTTATGACGAAGAAGACTTGGGCATTGATGGGAAAACCTAAATTGATTTACTCTCCTATTAGGCTCAGGATGGATAACCAGTAGGTGGTGAGCCCGTTTGGAAGACTAGAGCATGTCCTTGTAGACATCGACGGAGTGAGGAAATTTGTATACTTCGAAGTGATCGAGATTGTTGATGATAGTTGTCCCTATCCCACATTGTTGGGTATTGATTGGGATTTCAACAATTTGACTGTTATTGACCTAAAAAAGATAAGAATGACATTTGAAGGCGATGGCCTTAGGGTCATTGCACCTCTTTCCCCTGATGAAGGTTGCAGATACACATAACCTATAAGATAAGAAGACTGCGCCTATGAGCTAGAGAACATTTGTAAACTGACAGCAGGACATCAGGATTATATTAATCCTACAATAGATGGAAATTTAAGTTGGTGAAGTGAAAGTGAATGCTTGTAAGATTCAGAAGAAGCATTGGAAAATTGGCAGAACATAATGTATGAAGTCTCTACGCGGAGGTGTGCCAGATTGACTAAGGCAATTTGCTAGATTGGCACAGAAGTAAGTAATCTTCCTACATTTGATGGCTTGAATAATTTAGAGATATTTCTAGTCGAATTTGAGGGAATTGTACCAATACAATAGAGGTTGTTGGCACTAGATGAGGCCTTTAAAGAAACACCAACTAGATGGTGGGAAACACATAAGAAACACATTGCGGAGTGGGTACAATGTTGCACCTTGTTGTCAGTGCGCTTTTAAGACCAAGATGAAGGTTGCGAAGTTCGATACACAGGTTAGAGTTGTCCTAAGAACCATGTGTGAAGTTGTGAGGAAGCATGGAGAAACATTCCTAAATAACAGTGGGTACATCAGTTCATTAACACCTTAGATACTACGCCTATCAACTGGTATATTCAAGAACATATGTGCTTAGTCACTACATATTGGTATGGTATGACCCAAAACTTTATATCTACGTTCCTATTTGAATGTCAGTACCCCATAGTAGATAAGGATTTACAAATTATAAGACAGAAGGTCTTTGAGGAAGCACCTAACCTCCCTCTTGAACAAGAATAAGATGAATGGATTGTGCCTCTTCAACAGTTACATGGTTGTTATAATATTAATGCTGATGAGGATGATGACCCTAGGATTGTGAACATTTCATAAACTGAAGGACAAAGAGATATAGAAGGGCTAGGGATTGAATTACCTTTTGTTGGGAAGCCTATTAAGATTAAGAAAGTCAATATTCGAACAGAGCAAGCACCTAAGTTGGAAAATGTTGGAGACTGTTGACACAGGGGTAGACCTAGGGTTCAATGCTACAACAACGCACCAACAAAGCCCTAACTACCATCCCTTTCGGCAACACCTGAGAAGCAGATGAAGTCTCACCCGAGGTAGAGGCAGGGGTAGTTGCAAGACTCAGGTGTCTACAAACTTAGTTGGGAAACATATATGTGATTGTACTACTTAATAAATCACTTAGCACCATCAGTTCCTCAATATGCAATCAATGTCCACTTCGCTGATAAAACAGAGCTTCACAACATCCACACTAATCTAATGTATTTAAGCACTTAACATAGGTAAATAGATCAGATCGATCATATTAAGCACTAAGCATGGCCATATAGATCATATCTAACATTCTCACATATAATAGGCACAAAGCATAAGTAGATCTATATAAATACATCAAAGAACTTAACAAATAACATGTGAACACATCAAGACAAGGCACAAAGCATCATAACATAGTTTTTACATGGTTCACCCCCACCCCGAGGCTACGTCCACCAACTCTTCTTCTTTATTGTCTTCAGTCAATCGGTTACAAGCACAAAGCCTCAAAACCCTACTCCACATAGGAAAAAGATTTGCGTAGCTCGCTACATCCTTCTTCCTTGCGTTACAAAACGAAGCCTTCCACAGTCTGTTACAACCACTTGCACTTAGCTTTGCAAGTCTCTCACAGTAGGCACAAAGCCCTTACAATCCACACTAGCACTTAGCACAACCAATCTCACATCACATAGATGCACCACTCTTCTATCTTGCCTAAGTGTCTATTTATATATACAAAATAGGCCTAAACATGGGTAAACCCATGGGCCGACATCTCAATCCCATTACATAATCCCAAAAATAACCCAAAAAGGGGCCGAGATCCTGTGATCTCCACTTCGTCTTGTGATTCTCCTTCGACAGGTTGTCAAAGTCCCAAAATAGGTCAAAATGACCAAGAATCTCCCAAAACTTGGTCAAGGGCCAACAGGCCCCCAACACTCACCTGTGACCCATCTTGAGTCACTCTGGTCTGACTAGTTCTACCTCGAATGCCTTGAGCTTGGCTCAAGCTGCTTCGATCTGCTGCTTTGCTACAACTTCTTGATCGACAAAATATTGGATTACTGTGTCATTCACTGGCCCTTCTAGGCATTGTTCTGCTATAGTGAAAACATGTTCTAGCTTTGCTCCTCAACTTTCAACCTATGTGAACAATTGACATGCCTTATCTTGCACAGGTTGGAGTCGTTGAGTTACTTCCATAACTTTGCTCTGGATCGTATGGATATGCTGTTGGGCGATGCTTTTCTCTTGAGATCTCTTCATTCTATCTACAACTGACAGGGCCTTCAGCTGCACCTGTAGTGTGTCTGCATGTTGCTTCGCTTCATGGAGTTGCGACTCCATTGCCTGCAATTCCGGATTCTTAGTGAGCTTCTCATATGTTTGGGTGTTGCGGTTACTCAATTACTTGCATTCCAGAGCAAGAGCTTTTACTCTGTCAACTACGCTATGGGCAGTTGCTTCCCTTAGGTCTCTTATGTCTTGCGGGGTCTCGGGCACTGCGCATAGCTCCAATTATTCTATGCGTTGTTGTAGTTACTGAATCACTTCTTCAAGTTATGCCACCTGCTATGGGACTCTCTCTTCAGCCTTTACTTCTATAAATATCATAGAGAGAAGTGCTTTGTTGACCCTTTCCTTTAGTTTGAGTTGCTCCATGAGAAAATGTTCCTTTCTTTGCTGCAGTTGTGCTCTTTCTTCATCCCACTTCGCTTGGAGAGCAATATTTTCCTGTTCTGCAGTATTGTGTTGCTCTAAAAGGTTTCCATATACTTGTGCTAAAGCCTGGGTGGCTTGCGTTGTTTCCTCTTGTGCTCGTCGAAGGCTAGCTTCCACTGTATCACAATTCAATGGAGTTGAGTTGACTCATCTCCCAGTTCTGGTGTTTCGAATAGTAGAGGCGCAGTGGAAATTGCGCGGCTGGACTGTAGTGCTTGTTGCACCCCTTGAAGTTCAACCTTAATTCAATTGTATATCTCCTCCTGCTGAGCCTCTTGCTTCTCTACTATCTCTAGTGAAGCATCGTTCAGTGTCGCTACAATGAAATCGAAGTCATCTTAGGTGAGGGTAATCTACATTTTGGTCATAGAGACTTTTGATTTCTTCCGAGAAGAAGGCTTCAGGGGGAAACCTTCCTTTTATTCGAGGGATCCTCCTCATCTCTAGGCGATGTAACCTTGCCTTTCTTCTATTCAAATTCTGCACCATTTATCTCTCCGCCATCTCCTCCTTGCTCCTGTGAGATGGAAGCAGTCTTCGTTGAGGTACTACTTACATCTTGGGCTTCTTCATTTTTCTTTGTCTTGCTGGGTCCAGGTATATCATGCACTACTTCTGGACTATCAATGTCGGACATCTCCACGGGATCTACTGGAATGAGGAGGTCCGCCAACCAGTCTTTAGTAATCTCTTCTAAGTCCTCCTCTGTCAGCTTGTAGTAAGATTGAAGTTGCTGCTTGTGCTCGTCAGTGTGCGCTGCAATATAAATGAAATGGCGGTCCACGCTGAATTTCATTAAAGGTCGAAACTTGTGGAGAGTATTTGGTGTGATGTGAAGCTTGTACTGGATGGTTGTCTTTAGCTGGTTGTAATATGTGTGGAATACGACATTTGACTGCCATTCCTTGTTCATGTCACTGGAATACCACAATGTACTAAAGTTCATGGCTAGAGGTTCAAAGGGATTGATGTCCAGGAAGGTCGCACCTTCCGGCATCTCCCATGCGATGAAAGCAATCAGAATTAGAAGCCAGCTGAAGTGGAACTCATATACTTGATCTTGCGCTTCCCTGCAGTCATGTTCCAACTGGTTCACAAGGTACTTCGCCAAATTCATTTGTAGGCCCTCCGCGCACTTTCCTGCGAGGTCGACTACAAAACCAGTCACTTGGGTGGGTCGGTTGTTGCGAACTAAATTTCCTGCGATTAATTGATAGGCTAGGCCCACTGCGCCACTCTGGATAGAGGCTACCTTGTAGCCTCACATTCCCTTCTAGACATCTCCATAAGTGTCCTTGATCCTTTGTGTGAGAGCGCGGTCCATGGCTTTTCCAAGGTAGAAATTATGTGGGTCAAGGCCTTTCATACTCAGCCCTGTGATCCGATTGATCGATGTTGGATCCACTGTGATTCGGGGTGAACAATCGCGGGTTCGGAGAACAACTTAGAAACAATATTGAGATAGAGAGCAAGAACCCCGACAACGGAACCATTTTTTGGCATGGGGCAGACCCAGGGTTCAACGCTACAACAATGCACCAACAAAGCCCTAACTACTGACCCTTTCGACAACACCTGCGAAGTAGATGAAGTCTCACCGGAGGTAGAGGCAGGGGTGGTTGCAAGACTTAGGTGTCTGCAACCTTAGCTGGGACACAGATCTGTGATTGTACTACTTAATAAAGCACTTAGCACCGTCAGTTCATCAATATGCAATCAATATCCACTTCACTGATAAAACAGAGCTTCATAGAATCCACACTAATCTAATGTATTTAATAATTTAGCATAGGTAAATATATCATATCGAGTAGATTAAGCACTAAGCATGGCCATATAGATCAGATCTAACATTCTCACATATAATAGGCACAAAGCATAAGTAGATCTATCTAAATACATCAAATCACTTAGAAAATAACATGTGAACACATCAAGACAAGGCACAAAGCAACATAACATAGTGTTTACGTGGTTCATCCCCACCCTAGGGCTACGTTCACCAAATCTTCTTCTTTATTGTCTTCATTCAATAGGTTACAAGCATAAAGCCTCAAAACCCTACTTCGCATAGGACAGAGATCTGCACAGCTCGCTAGATCCTTCTTCCTTGTGTTACGACACAAAGCCTTCCACAGTCTGTTACAACCACTTGCAGTTAGCTCTGCAAGTCTCTCACAGTGGGCAAAAATCCCTTACAATCCACACTAGCACTTAGCACAACCGGTCTCACATCACATAGATGCACCACTCTTCTATCTTTCCTAAGCGTCTATTTATATATACAAAATAGGCCTAAACATGGGTAAACCCATGGGCCGACATCCCAATCCCATTACATAATCCCAAAAAGGACCCAAAAAGGGGCCAAGATCCCGTGATCTCCGCTTCATCTTGCGCTCCTCCTTCGACAGGCTTTCGAAGTCCCAAAATAGGTCAACATGACCAAGAATCTCCCAAAACTTGGTCAAGGGCCAACATAGACTATTGGGATGATGCTACTAATAGTAAGATTACAGAACTATTGCATGAGTATCAGAACTTGTTTCCAACCAAGTTCACAGACATGAAGGGCATTAAAGGGCCTATGGGAGAAATGAAGATTCTTCTGAAATAAGATGTAAGGCCTATCAAGCAGAGGCCTTACAAACTGAATCCCAAGTACTAACAAAAACTTAAGATTGAATTAGATAGAATGTTGGAACTAGGAATCATAGAACCAGTGGAAGAATCTGAATGGATCAACCCTATGATGGTTCAAGATAAGAAGTCAGGAGAAATAAGAATTCGTGTAGATCTAAGGAAATTGAATGATGCATGTTTACATGATCCATTTCCTACACCTTTTACGGATGAAGTTCTAGATAATGTAGGAGGACAGGAAGTTTATTCATTCACAGATGGATTTTCAGGCTATCACCAGATCAAAATTGCTAAGGAGGACAAACATACGACTACATTTGCAATAGAATGGGGTTCTTTTCAGTACATTGTGATGCCTTTTGGTTTGAAGAATGCACCAACCATCTTTTCTAGGGTGGTGGTCGAAGCATTTAAGGAATTTTTACATAAGTTTTTGGAAGCATACTTTGATGACTTGACCGTTTTTAGTCTACTAAAAAATCATATTGAATGTTTGAGATTAATGTTAGATAAGTGCAGACAATGTTAGATTTCCATGAACTTGAAGAAGTGTATTTTCTTTTCACCTTTTGGAGTGTTGTTAGGACACATTGTGTGTAAGTAGGGGTTGTTGGTAGATCCTTCCAAGATTGCTATCATTGTTGATCTACATCTTCCTACTTCATTTAGACAGTTGCACACTGCATTGGGACACACTGGATACTACATAAAGTTTATTAAGGGCTACACATAGATAACAACACCTGTGGAGAATCTATTAAAGAAGGATAGTAAGTTTCAATGGACAGAAGAATGCCAACAAAGCTTCGACACATTAAAGCAGAAAATGGTCACTGCGCCTATCTTGGTTTTTCCAGATTGGAGTAAGGAATTCCATGTTCATGTAGATGCTTCATCCATTGCATTTGTAGCAGTTTTGGCACAACCAGGTGCAGGATATATTGACCACCCTATATCCTTTGCTAGCAGGAAGATTTCTACATCTAAAATGAACTATACTACCATTGAAAGAGAAGGCTTAGCTATGGTATATGCGCTGCAGAATTTTGACACTACTTGTTGGGAGGAAATTTTAAGATGTTTACTTATCATTCTGCATTGAAGTACTTAGTCAACAAGCCAGTGTTGGGGGGAATAATATGCATATGGTTATTATTATTCCAGGAGTATGACTTTGAGATTGTGGTCAAGCCAAGAAGAATGAATAAGGGACCTCACCACTTATCCAGGTTAGAACATGGAGAGGAACCTACCAGTTTGGATGATACACTACCATATGCATAGTTTTTGTCTATCAGGAATATTGATTATCACTTCGCCGAGATAGTCTAGTTCTTGTCCACAAGAATGGAACCTCGTGAGTATACAATTATTCAGAAGAAACAGTTGGTAGTTCGCGCTGCAGATTTTCAACTTATAGCTGGAAAGTTATATAAGATGGGACCATATGAAATATTAAGAAGATGTGTTATGGAATCAAAAATACCATTGATTCTTGCATAATCACATGAAGGCATCACAGGAGGACATTATGCAAGGAAAGAAACAACGCAGAAGGTTCTCAGAGCTGGCCTATGGTGGCCCACTTTACACAAGGATGCTAAGGAATACTACAAAGCCTGCAATGTATGTCAAAGAATAGGGAAGCCTTCTAGAAGGGATGAGATACCTTTAGCACCACAATTAACTTTACATGCATTTGAGAAATGGGCTATTGACTTTGTGGGACCTATCAACCCACTAGGAAAGCACACATGAGCTCGATACATTATCACCGCTACAGAGTATTTGGCCAGATGGGAAGAAGCAAGAGCATTTAAGGACTGTAGTGTAGCTACAACTGCGCGGTTCATCTTTGAGGATATCATAACAAGATTTGGATGCATGAAGATCCTTATGAGTGATCAAGGCACACAATTCATTAACAAAACTATTGAAGCCTTGACCCAGGAGTTTGAAGTTCACCATCATAAGAGCACACCATACCACCCACAGGCGAATGGTACAGTCGAAGCTTTCAATAATATTCTGGAGACAACAATGACTAAGATTTGCAGTGTTAACAAGGATGATTGGGATTTGATAATTCCAACAGTGTTATGGGCTTATCGAATTACTTGCAAAAAGATAACAACGCAAACTCCCTTTAAGTTAGTATATGGACTGGAAGCAGTGGTACCTATGGAATATTTTGTTCCTAGTTTAATAATTGCAACATTTACAGGCATGGATGACACCAGCACTGTTCAATACAGGCTCGCGTAGTTGATGGAACTAGAGGAAGACAGGTTCATTGCAGGATTTCATCAGCATGTATAAAAAGAATGATAAAAGGCTTACCATGACAGAGATATCAAGAATAAAGCATTTAAACAAGGATATTTGGTATTGTTATATGACAACAAGTTCATGAAGCATCCAGGAAAGTTCATGATACATTGGCTCAGACCATTTGAGGTTGCCTATGTTACAGAAGGTGGAGTTGTGCAGTTGAAGACTCTTAATGGAGAATGGAAGGATGGTTTAGTAAATGGAATTCGACTGAAGATGTATTATGAAAACCAAATGCCTCGCAACTTTCAGTAAAAGAAAAGGAAGAAGTGTCTAGGTACTAGGTGTAGTTGAAATTGGGTACCAGACATAGAAAAGATAGTCTACACACGATAGGAGGGATAGAGAAGAAAGCACAGGCTTCTCCACGCAGCCTGCAGTCAAAGTAATACAGAAGGATCGGCCCTGCAGTGACTCGGGAGGAGTCACATGTGAGTGTTGGGAGCTTGTTGTCCCTTGGTCAGGTATTACAGAAGAAAGCGAAGATTAAGGAAGAAGAAAGACAAAGTATGAAGTGCGCGGAAGGCACACAAACCGAGGAAGGTTCGAAGTGGTTAAAGAAGCATAAAAAAAGGAACAAAGTAAAGGAAAGCAAGCCATTGAAAGAGAAGATCAAGGAAGACAAAGCAGTAAAGAAGACAGACCATGGACAAGTCAGCAAGTGAAAGAAGACATTAATGGGTGCTTTGGAGCACCTCGTGGAGAAGAAGGAAGAACAGGTCGACAAAGTCCTTAAAATTAGGGTTATGTGGATCTAGGGTTTTGGCAATGTGGATTTAGGGTTTTGGACACCTGGGCTTCGGTCTAGAGTTTTGTAAGGGGCATGAAATGTATAAATAAAGGTCAAGAAGACTTGAGAGAGGGATTTAATAGTGAGATTGAGAGGTAGAAGTGTTATGTTTTTAGCGTATTCTTGTATTTTGGGTCTTCACCTGGGTGCGAAGATCTACTCTGCAGCTGGGTGCATAGGGGTAAGGAATACAGAGGAAGAGAGGGAAGGATCTACAGTTGAGTGCGTAGATAGAACTATATATTCTTATCTATTTGATAAATAAACACAGTTATGTGGACATAGTCCTAGGGAGAGGGTGAACCGCGTAAAATCTTGTTGTTCTATGTGGTTGATGCTATGCTATTTTCTATCTTTTATATTGTTATTGCATTGTTATTTTCCCTATTGAAGATAAGAGCTATAACTAACTTTGTGAAGTTAAGAATAATATTGTTAAGAATATCTAGGTTATCTTGTGTTGTTGTTCTGGAATCATCTTGCACTTCCTCTGGTTGTAGACACATGTGTCCTGCAATCCCCTTATTCCTACTTCAAGTGAGACTTCATTTTCTTTGAAGGTGTTTCCGTAAGGGCCAATAGTTAGGGTTTGTTGGTGCACTGTTAGAGTTGAACCCTGGGTCTTCCCCTATGCCAACAACTGAAAATAAATGAATATTAGTCATGCGACTAAACTTAGTCACTTTTTTAGTCATAAATTTCTCTTTTTCTACTAATGGTAGTGTGTGAGGTTTGTTGTCAAAGAAAGGGTGTGCACATTCCATAGTGTTGTGCGCATTTGAGTAAGTGTGTATGGATTACACACCAAGGGAAGGGTGCACACATTCCATAGTGTTGATTTCATTTGAGTAGTGCGCGAGGATGACCAAGTCATATATATATATATATATATATATATATACACGAAGAGCCTGTGTGGTTATGAGGATGGTGAGTTAGGATGCAACTAGACTAGTGCACCTATCCTTGTATAATGTAATCACACTCAAGTTATTAATAATATCACATCATTGCGCACATACAGATTAGATGAAATGAGATGGGGGGATAAAATCCACTGAAAAAGGGAAAAGTGGGATAAGAATTGAAGAGAGGGGATAAGCCATGGGCTTAAGTCCAAGGGAATATTTTATTAATATTTCTGAAAAGTGTAATTTATGGATAATTGTTTATCCTAAGTTCATGAGGGATGGGAACGAGTCACCAAGTGGCTAAAGATAATTCTGAAGGTGACAAGTGTCCAGTTGAAGGCATGCAATATATATTGCTTGACTTAGTGTATTTTGGGGGATTTTTTCACCCATTCTACGATCATCTTTTTAGACCAATTATCCTTTGTGGGAAAATCGGTGTCTACCATAACTTATTTCCATTGTATAACCTTGTGCTTGGGACAAACTAGTGGTGGTTGAAGAGGCAATTTGTTAGGCCCATGAGCATTCTCTCTAAGTGAGATATTTTTTGTCAAAGAAGCAAGTTGTCAGGCCTATGAGCATTCTCTCCAAGTAAGAGTTCGTTGGGAATTGTTCCCTGGTGCATTGGGAATTAGTTGCAATGCTATGAGACTTCATGTTAATCCTATTGTTGAAGCCCTGGAAGGGAAGTGGGGAAGTCAAAGGACTGTTGAGAAGAGAAGGGGTGCACTTCCTGGGGTGGGACAAGCATGTGGGGAATGAGGGACTATAGAGTAGTTGCAACAGTCGACACCTTGGACTGAGCAATTTCATTGTTTATTAGACCTTAGTCAGGCTCTAGTAATACTTTTTCCTTGGTGGATTTTAAGCCCCAACTCGAGGGTGACCTGTTGCTGAAAGTTTATGAGAAACAAAGTCTATGGGTGGGAGGAACATTTGAGTTATGCGCACAGTTGGTGATTTTCATAAAAGATAAGTGTTGTTATGTGTTTGTATCCTTTGTTGTGTGCTTAATTATCTATGTATGATATGGTTTAATGCTTGTATGATATTTCATATAAGTAATTGTTGTTATTTTGTATAATGTTGCTTGCACATGTAAGTGTGGTGTTTATATTCAGTATAGTAGACGTACATATTGTGTATTCCTTTTATTGTTAGTTATTCTTGTTATGATAACTTCCTTATATTAGTCATGGGACTATGAGGTGAGGCTGGAACGACCATGTGTGCAAGAGACTAGGTTCGTTGTATGCTCAAGGAAGCAGTCCACATGTATAGGACGAAATTTTTTTGTATGTGAATCCAAAATGGATTACACGCACAATAATGTTTGTATGCTCAACATGCGTGTGAGTGCAGTTGTATTGTATGACTTCCACTATTACAAGTTCTATTAAAAGAGGAAATTTTGTGAGGCACGATCTAGTTTGGGGTCGTGCATGTTACACTAAGTACTTCTACGCAGACCAGCATTATGGAGTAGAATATGAGCAGTAGATTTTGGAGTAGCTTCGCTCAGTAGTAAGTTGGGTAAATTACAAGGGGTACTGGTGCAACATAAGTTGAGGTTGTGTGGTAGTGGGACCTACCTAGGAGGCTCGGTACTATATAGATTGGTATCAGATCATTTTGTAAGTGATGGTAGCAGGACCCAGTTGGGAGGCTGGGTACGTTACAGATTGGTATCAAAGCATTTTGTAAGTGATGGTAGCGGGACCCAATTGGGAGTCTGGGTACATTACACATTCATTCAAGGAAATTATCCAAATGAATTCATCCTCCCATTTGGATTCCTCCTCCAAATCATTCATTATGGAGAGATTGGATATCAATCTATTTTTAAAGGTGTAGGCCCTAGAGATTAATGAAGACATTGATCGTTAAAATGAATGTGGTTTGGTTTTCATATTTATTGGGTCGTAGTCATCTATAGCCACTTTTACTTAATGGATTAAATCTACATTGTCAATACATTTTTTTATCTCTTTCATTCCAAGCGTCAATGTATTGTGTATTTTAACAATCTCTATAACTACAAGAAGGTCCTGGAGGAGGGACCATGGTCTATGGGTTGACCAAGCCTCTTCACTAAAACTTAGTTTATAGAGTTCAATATAGCCACCATGTATATGATGACCATCATTGTGTGGGTGTTCCTATTAAAGCACATATGTATAGGGAAACATGCAGACTACCTTAATAGTCTTAGGTGCATGCACAAACCTAAGAATGTGGAGTGGTAGTGCCCCCTCCCCAAATAAATCATGGGGAAATTCCCGTGGTGGTCGTATGTTTTCATTGCCAATGGTCAAGATCAAGGGGAAAATACCCCATAAGGGTATGAATACAACACTCTCTTACTCGTAAATCCTCTATAGAATTTAACACACCGAATTTAGTTGCATGCACCGAGTTCTAGACAGTGTGCGCACATCTTAGTAGCATCCATGTGCACACCTCAGTGGCTTGTGAATATTTTGATAAAGATATGGAGAAAATAAATTCTAACAGAATCTAAAACATAAGAATAACAATGGCACAATCACATAGTGTACACAAGATTTACCCTATAAACCATTAACCAGGAAAACCAACCTAACTCCTCTCTTTATGTCATTGTATTAACTTCATTGTTTACAATACAATATTCATGTATTTTGCACCATCCAAAACCCTAATCCATTAATTGAGATTAAATTACAATCCTAATTCTTTAATTAGAATTATTTTTCAATGGGTCTAAAAAACACAAAATAGACCAAAAAAATAGACCCCCCTAATGATCTGAATTGGATCCTCACAAAAAAATACCTTTGTAAACTTTCTAATAAGCATTTAATTGTTTTTGGTAATGTTGAGAAAATGTTCAAAATTCCATTGGAAGTTGAAATGAACCATTATGATGGTTGGTATTCCAAGGAAACCCATTAAAAATGAAGTTTGTGATGAAGAAGATCACTAAATGGAACAAAGAGGAGGAAATGAAGATGGGAAATATTAGAGATGAGATCTCAAAGGAGTAACCGTCTTGATGATTGGAGGAAAATAAGACATCGAGTCTATCCCAAAATGAGTGAATATTATTGTTGAGCGATGACCATTTGCAAATTTCCTTCCACTGAGTAACAATACACTAAATTTGTGTATATCTCACCCTTTTGTAATCATTTCATGCTTAATTAAAGTCCCCTAGAACCTAGCTTTACCATTTGGATTTCTACTATAAAAGGAATCTTTGTTGTCTCATGGTGTTAATGGCTATGTATACTTGATGCAGTTTTGGTTTTAATTTGTTCTTGCATTTTATGTAAACCAAGATAACTACAACAAAGCTACATTGTAATCCTAGCTCTATTCATTGGTTTAAATGATTTCTTGAGTGTATTTCTAGTTCATTGTTTAGCCACATTGTATAGTCAATCTTACGATTTCTTCTTGATAGGTGTTTACTATTTTGTGGGGCGTTTGTATGAGGAAACGACAATTCAATTTGTTCCAATACCATACACTACAACATTGTTGTATTCACCCATTATTCATGTATTTGATCACTAGCGTATAGCTACAATGCTGCCACATATCTTCCATTCGATGTGCGGAGATAAATTGCATCTTGAAAATACATTTGGAGAGCCTTTATTGAACAAAGGTATGTTTATTGAAGAAAGAAACCGAGTAGTGAACCAAATATGAAATAGAGCCATTATTTTGTATGCATGTTAGTGATTAGCAACAAATATCATTGTTTATTTATGCAAAGATCTATGTTCTCAAAATGGATAGGCCATATGCCTACTATTTATGAATCATATGATATCAGATAAGGTTTTGAAGACTTAGAGAAGAATTGCATGGTAAACACCTGCAACATGTACCAAAACAATGGAGAAGCATTGTTGTCAGGACCACTATGGATCAAAAGACCCACAATGGTAGGAATATTTCATGAAGAACATGACATGGAAGATCCAGAATCCAAGTTTTCTCAACTAGAGAAAAACATTGCTACATTGGTAGAATTTGTAACACAGTTGTTGGTGAAGAAAGATAGGGAAAAAAACTCAACAAAGACTGAGCATGAAGAAGACAAGGTAGATTGGGAAGATTCCACATGCAAGAAACTCAATGATTTGATTAAAAACAACTATTTTTCTTCATCTTCCAATATTCATTTCAAAGTTGAAGTGAAGCTTGAGATACCCATGTTTGATGGGAAATTTAATGTCGAAGTCTTGAATAGCTGGTTGAAACAAATGGAAGATTATTTTGGCCTTTATCAAATCCAAGAAACATAACAAATTTGTTTTTCTTCTTTGAAGATGTCCGAACATGCTTTATTCTGGTAGGAGAGCTATGTGGATGCATTGAGGATAGGAAACAATACTATGATTACAAAATGGGAGGACTTCAAGGCATTGTTGAAGTCACAACTTTATCCCATAGGATACAAAGAGGAGAAACTCATGAAATGGAAATACCTTCAGCAAGAGAAAGGACAAGGGGTTTAATAATAAACTCTTGAATTCAAGAGGCAATCCATTAGGTTGGGAATCTCTTTGGAAGAGTCGAGGGCGGTGGTGAAGTACCTTCGAGGAATTTTTAGCCATATCATAAGGTAGTTGTAGCTTCTTAGTGTGAAAAGAATAGATGAGGTGAGAAAGAAGGCTCTCTATATTGATTTGGACTCCAATAAGGGGAAACAACATGAGGGAAAATAAGAAATCAACAAGAGAAGAGACAATAACATGGCATACACAATCAGAGAAAAAATAGGCATTGCAAAAATTGTGATGTGGATGGGCACACGAAAGAGAAGTTCTAGAAAATTCATCTGGAATTGCATCCAAAGTGGCTAAATTCCAAGAGGAAAGAAAACCTAGCCATTGATACAAAATAAGAAGTATTAGAAAGAAAATTCAATCTAGACAAAGCCATAGTTTGCACTACATTGCATTAGCCAAAGGCGGGTAGAGATAAACATGCATTATTCCAAATCAAAGTTGAAGTGAAGAACCAAAAGGCAAATGCTATGTTTGACAATGATTCTCAATGTAATCTGATTTCTAAAACATTATTTGATGAGCTTGGTCTAGAAACTTATGATCTAGTGCAACCAAGTTCACTAGAATGGTTGCAAGGGAAATTTGTTATGAGAATCACTCAGAGATGTAAAATGAGAATCACTCAGAGATGTAAAATCAAGTTTTCCATTAATTCTAGCTATGTTGAGGAAGTATAATGTGAAGTTTCATCATTAGACGCCTATGGAGTGATGTTTGGTAACCCGTGCCTATGGGATAGGGATGCTACTTTCTACAAGAGAGAAAACAAATATCGCTTGGTCAAGGGTGGAAATTCCTATTTGAATTTTCAAACAACATAAAAGGAGAGAGAGAATAACTCCTCTAGCAACAAAATAGGGGCAAACAAGCAAGAAACAAGTAACTGTCATCAATGATGGAATGGTGGATATGGAGAAGCAAATGTAATCCACGTGCTTCCATCCCCTGAATGGTTCATTTTTTGGGGACCAAAATCTTGCAAATGGGGAGGTATGATCATAATTGGATCCTCGCCAAAAAAAAACTCTTTGTAAACTTTGTAATAAGCATTTAATTGTTTTTGGCAAAGTTGAGAAATTGTTCAAAATTCCCTTAGAATTTGAAATGAACCATTGTGATGGTTGGCCTTCCAAGGAATCCCATTAAAAATGAAGGCTATTATGAAGAAGAACATTGAATGGAACGAAGAGGAGGAAATGAAGAAGGGTAGTAGTAGAGATGAGAGCTCAAATAAGAAGTCTGCTTGATTATCAAAGGAGAATAAGGAATTGATTATATCCCACGATGAGTGAATATTGTTGTTGACCCATGACCATATTTACTAGTGAGTAACAATACACTAAATCCGTGTATAACTCACTCTTTTGTAATCAATTTCTTGCTTGTTAAAAATCCCCTAGAACCTGCTTTTCCCATTTGAATTTTCAATGTAAAAATAATCTTTGTTGTCTCATGGTGTTAATGTATGTGTATAATTGATGTAGTTTTGGTTTTAATATGTTCTTGCATTCTATGTAAACCACAAGAACTATAACAAATCCACATTGTAATCCTAGCTCTATTCTTCGGTTTAAATGATTGCTTAAGTCTTGGAATTGGTTGAGTGTATTGATGGTTCATTGTTTAACCACATTCTACAACCGATATTGCATTTTCTTCTTGTTGGGTGTTTGTTATTTTGTGGTGGGTTGTATGAATTGATGGAAATCCCCTCTTCCTCCTGGGGTTGCTCGACCTCCCGGTATGGGATCGTTCAAGAACTAGAGTCGGATTGACTCTTAGGGCCCCTGTTGGACTCCAAAACAAGTTTACACAGGCCCCTTCTTCCTAAGGAGCATGTTCTATGAAACCCATGGGATCCTGCTAAGCCCCTGTTACTTTTTAAAATTTTAAATATAGATGCTAGGTCCTTTTTCTAAGCTCCCCCTTTATTCATATGACCACGGGATATGACCCAGGGCTTAACCTGAAAGGTGCTAATCCTTCAGGATTCAAAGATTTTAACACCAAATGCTACTCTGATCTCTCGAAGTGTTCTTTTGCCGAATTCACAAGATTGCTCCATGTGCCCACCTCCAAATCAATGGTCAGGATAAGTTCTTGCCTTTGGGGCTTCAGATGACTTCTGGTCAATGCTCCCCTTCCCTCTTTCTTCCAGAGTGCCTTTTCTCCGAATTATGAGATCTATTGACACGTGTCCCTTATGTTTGGATGACTTAGATATACTCTGATTCCTGACTCTTCGAGAGTTTTTACCCAACACAACCCTCCTTTCCTCCGGAGTGGCTATCCTCTGAAGTGAGGGATCATCTGCCATGTGTCCACAAGATGGTTGACCCTGATCTTTCGAGCAACAGACGAATCAGATCTATTCGAGGCTTCGGCCTTCGACGATTCTTCACACTGCTTGTCTGGAATGTCCTGAAGTGATACGACTCCAAAGTTTCAGATCTATTTCCACGTGTCCAATGGATCCAACGGTCCATATCTCTTTAGACTTCTGGACTTCGGTGATTATGATTCCTCCACACTCCAAACCTTCCGAATCTGCGAAGTTCAAAGTACTTCTAAGGTTAAACCTTGTGCAACTCCTCCAGATCTGACGACTATCAGTCTCTCCTCCAAGATATGAAAGCTAGGATCTATTGTTATCCCCCGTGTACCTTCTGTTGATCTAACAGATCCTGTAGCTCAGGCCTATATTTGACGGCTCAAATCTAATTTCTTCACACTGCTTGTCTAGAATCTCCCGGAGTGCTATGGCTACGGAGTTTCAAACCCGTTGCCACGTGTCCAATGGATCCAATGGTTCAAATCTCTTAGGACTTTTGGACTTCAGTGATTATGATTCCTTCACACTCCAAACCTTCTGAATGTGAGAAGTTCGAAGGACTTCTAAGGTTAAACCTTGTGCAACTCCTCCAGATATGACAACTAGGATATATTGTTATCCCCTGTGTACCTTTTGTTGATCTGACAGCTCCTGTAGCTCACACCTAGATCTGACGGCTCAGATCTAATTTCCTCCTGCGCTCTCCTTCACTTGCCTGGACATAGAGTTAATGGTCCATATTTCTCTTTGCAGCCGATCCAACAACACCTGTAGCTTCTCATGTTGCACTATGTGTTTTCCTTCGAAATGAAGGATTTCTTTAAGAATTTCTCAAAGGCTGGGGCCTTTGATTTTCTCCTGCAGGCTCGATAACTTGGGTCCCTGACTTTCACTTCTGGGAAATGCTATCCCTCTTGAGGTTGAATGATTTAAAACTCAAAGGGCCTCGACCCTTTGAACTTTCCTCTACAAGTCCAAATGACTTGGCTTCTGTCTGCGTTGTTGAAAGCATTATTTCTTTTGAGATTAAACTCGCTCGAACCTCGAAGGGTTCAATCCTTCTTCCTTGCCAAAAACGTTCTGGTGCCCTCCTAGAACTCCACGCTCTTCCTTCTGAGCTTATGAACTTGGAATAAGTTCACCCCTGCTACTTCTCAAGCTTATCAACAGCCTGTAACTTGGACTGTTCTCTCCTTTTGCACTCCTTGCAGGGTTTTGTGCGTACTTGCGCTAACTCTATGAAAATTCCCACTACTCCTCCTGAGATTTGTAACTCGCTTAGACATCTAAGGGTGTCAACCCTTCTTCTTCCATGCAATACTTCTGATGCCCTCCTGGCTCTCTTTGCTCAATGCACACCTTACAGATATCTTAACCCAGAGTATTCAACAACTCTGAGGCTCCTTCAACTAATCACCAGAGTGTTCAACAAATCTGGAGTGTCTCCTCCGACACTCTTCTCATAGCACTCGAAGCAGATCTCTCATGTCCACTCCTTGCACCAACTCAAAGCACTCTGTGTTGAGCTTACAAAGTATTCAGTAAATCTGGTTGTGCTTTCCCTGCACAGGCTTTCCTCTAGAGTGTTCAGTCAATCTAAGGCTCCTTATGTGTTTGTAATTACTTTGGTGTGCCCACGTGGCACTTTCTCCTCTTGAATTCCAAACATAATTGAAGCACACACTCCTTGCGTCGACTTCACAGAGTTTCTAATACTCTGTTGTGCACTCCTTGCACCAGCCTAAAAGAACTCAAAACTCTCCAACAAATTCACAGAAAGACAGGGAACTCTATCCTTCTACTGCAAATGAAACATTTTCACACATTCACAACATATAAATACACATGTAACATTCACATCAAACACATAAACTCATATGGGCATACACAGAGATTCACATGCAGGAAAAAATGTTCTTTCAGTAATATGAATGTCATATACAAATATGTACAAGTTTGGATTGTAACAAAGTCCTAGCTATTCTCCTCTCCTCTCCTTGGATTACAATGATTTTCAATCAAACTTCAACATCCTCTCTTGGCTTACTTTACAATGATTTATACAATAGGGGCTCATCGAGCTTTCCCTCCAAGCCACCTGAGTACTATCCTATCACCATTACAACGCCTATCTACCGAGGCTTATTATATTGAAAAAACATGTACATCTTCATATCTGAGGCAATGCTCAGGATTTGTACAACTCGAGTCTATTAAAGGAGATTTACACTCGACATGTACAAAGGCACAACTTGGCTCTACTCAAGCCTTACATCAATTAATTACAATTAATTAGATTGAATATTTAGAATTCAAGGCAAAATGAGAGGGTTGGCACCTCTCTCCCTTCTTGAATATGCGTTGATGTGTTTCTTTGTTGGTTCATACTGAGGTGGAAAGATGCTCCTGCATCATACTCCACTTCTGGGAAAATCACGAGCTCCTTCTCATGAGCTCCTCTACTCTGTCGAAATCCTCCTAGATCCCAAAATTCTCTTTGGAGTTGTCCACCTACTCCTCTGCTATGTTGTTGATGTTGTTGCTGCAAGATCTCCTCTGTTAAGCCTCCCTCTGCTAACTATCTCCTATATTGAATTCATAATCAACGTCCTCATCTCCTCGATCACCTCATCTAGTTGGCTCACACGATGGCTCTTGTTTTGAAGCCTGCTCTGCTGATGCATCTCCTCTCCATACATGATAAAGGGCAGATCATCTTGATCTCCCATGTTGTATTCATCTCCTATGGCATTAGCTTGCCACTCTACTACAGACTCAACTTTTGTAGCCTCATCATTGAGTTGTTGCTCAGTCATCTCCCCTGATAGTTTAAATTCTTCCAACTCCTTTGCGTCCTCTTGTGCTGGTGCAACTCCAGCTTCATCCAGTTTCTCCTCAGAATGGAATTATTCTTCATTGTTCATGACTTCTTTCCTCTGGAAGCCTACCTCTATGTTTGGATGGCATAGCCAATCCTCCATCAATTTCAATTCTTTCTCCCATGGAGTGAGAATATGACTAGTATGCTCCTCTTCCTTCATCTCCTCTTAGGCGGATGCTAATTTTTTCACCATCTCCTCCTCCATGATAGTGTAGATTGGTTGTCCTTCCTCTTATACACTCTCAACATGTGCTTTGGCCTCAACTTGGCTTCTTGGAAGGAATATCTCAATTCCCCCAATGATTAGAATGGATTTTTGATTCTCCTCTGTCAACACTCCTTGTTGAACTAAACTCACCTTTGAGCTCTTGAGACTTTCAAACAGTCTCATTTTATCTCCCTTTCCCACCTGGAAATCTGGGATTTCTCTTCTGCCCTCCTGGAATTTTATGAGATATTCAACAGATCTCTCTTCATTTCCCTCCTGGAAATCTATGAGATCCTCATTTGATCTCTCCTCCTCATCATCGAGGTTATTTCCAACCTTTGGTTCACAGACCATATCCTCTATGTCACTGAGGTTCTCAACCTACCTCAAACACCTCCTCAGTACCTGTTGTTGCCTCCTAGCCAACAACTATTAGATAGGCCACCTTGCTGTCCTCCTCAAGGGCCACTCATACCTCTAGCCTTCTTTTATTGCTTGATGCATCTTCAACATCAACTTCTCCATTTCTACTCTCATCTCCTCGAGCTCTTTATCCATCTGTTCTTTCTTCATAAGTTGGTGGTATTTTCTCTGACCTATTCCATGGCCTTCGATAGGCATATTCACCTTCTCTACCTCAAATAACGCGACTTGTTATTCTGGCTTAGCCCACCTAGTTTTCTGTTGTCTACTTTGCAATTGAGAGCACCTCCAACTTTCTCCTATAGCCCACCTGACCATCAACAATCTGTTGCACACTTGTAAACAAAATTACACTCAGAGCACAATTTTTGGCTTTGATACCACTTGATGGTATCATACATAGCTTTTCCAGGGCTCTGATACCACTTGATGGTATCATACATAGATTTTCCATGGCTTTGATACTACTTGATGGTATCATACATAGATTTTCTAGGGCTTTGATACCACTTGATGGTAGCAGACTATCTCCTTCACCTTTTGCCTATAGAACCAAAATTATGTGCTATGATACAACTTGATACAAACCCCCTCTTCCTCCTGGGGCTGATCGACCTCTGGTCTAGGATCATTCAAGAACTAGATTCAGATTGACTCTTAGGGCCCCTACTGGACCCCCAAACAAGTCTACATAGGCCCCTTCTTCCTAAGGCGCGGGTTATATGAAACCCGCGAGGCTCCGACTAAGCCCATGTTCCTTTTTAAAATTTGAAATACATGCACTAGATCATTTTACTAAGCCCCCCCTTTCTTCATATGAACACGGGCTATGACCCGGGGCTTAATCCAAAAGGCGCTTAGCCTTTAGGCTTCAGAGATTTTAACACCAAACACTACTCCAATCTCCCGAAGTGTTATGTCACCGAATTCACGGGATTTCTCCACGTGCCCACCTCCAAATCAACGGTTAGGATGATTTCCTGCCTCTGGGGCTTTGAATGACTTATGTTCAACACTCCCCTTCCCTCTTTCTTCTGGAGTGCCTTTTCTCCAGTCTGTGAGATATGTTTACACTGTCCCTTCTATTTGGACGACTTAGATCTACTCTGGCTCCTGGCTCTTTGAGAATTTTTACCCAACACAACCCTCCTTTCCTTCAGAGTGGTTATCCTTCGAAGTGAGGGATCATCTACCACGTGTCCACAAGACGGATGACGCGGATCTGTCGAGAAATGAATGGATCAGATATATTAGGGGCTTTGGCCTTTGGTGATTCTTCACACTGCTTGTCTAGAATCTCCCGGAGTGTTATGGCTCCAGATTTCCATATCTGTCGCCACACGTCCACTAGATCCAACGGTCCAGATCTCTTCAAAATTTTGGACTAGAGTGTTCAGCAACACTGGGGTGTCTCCTTCGACACTCTTCTTACAGAACTCGAAACAGAGCTCTCCTATGCACTCCTTGCACCAACTCAAAGCACTCTTTTCTTAGGTTATAGAGTATTCAGTAACTCTGGTTGTGCTTTCCTTGCACAAGATTTCCTCTAGAGTGTTCAGTAACTCTGAGGATCCTTCTATGTTTGTAATTTCTTTGGTGTGCCCACAAAATTCAAGCATGGACTCCTTACGTCGGCTTCACATAGTTTCCAATACTCTTTCGTGCACTCCTTGCACCAACATAAAAGAACCTAGAACTCTCAAACAAATTCATAGAAAGACATGGAATTCTATTCTTCTACTGCAAATGAAACATTTACACACATTCACAACATATAAATACACATGTAACATTCACATCAAACACAAAAACTCATATGGGCATACACAAAGATTCACATGCAGGAAAAAATGTTCTTTCATTAGTATGAATTTTATATACAAATGTGTACAAGGTTGGACTATAACAAAGTCCCAACTCTTCTCCTCTCCTCTCCTTGGCTTACAATGATTTTCAATCAAACTTCAGTAGCTTCTCTTGGCTTACTTTACAATGATTTATACAAGAGGGGCTCATCGAGCTTTCCCTCCAAGCCACCTGAGTACTATCCTATCACCATTACAACGCCTATCTACAGAGGCTTATTATATTGAATAAACATGTACATCTTCAGATCCAAGGCAATGATCAAGATCTATACAACTCGAGCCTATTAAAGGCGATTTACACTTGGCATGTACAAATGGACAACTTGGCTCTACTCAAGCCTTACATCAATTAATTACAATTAATTACATTGAATATTTAAAATTCAAGGCAAAATGAGAGGGTTGGCGTCTCTCTCCCTTCTTGAATGCACGTTGATGTGCTGCTTTGTTGGTGCATGCTGAGGTGGAAAGATGCTCTTGCATCATGAATACACAAGATTTCAATTAGTTCCAGTACCATACGATATAACATTGTTGCATTCACCCATTATTCACTTATTTGATCACTAAAGTATAGCTACAATGCTATCACATATCTTCCATTCGATGTGTGGAGAGAACTTGTAGTTGGAGAGAAGATTTGGAGAGCCTTTGTTGAACATAGGTATGTATACTAAACCAGACAGTTAAGTAGTGAACCAAATATGAAATAGAGCCATTATTTTTTATGCATGTTGGTGATTGGTAGCAAAGAGCATTATTTATTTCCATAGAGAGTTGTGTTGACAAAACAAACAAGCCATAGGCCTACAATTTATGGATCACTTAAATCCCCTTTGCACTAGGATGAGACTAAGTCTACTTACAAAGAATACAACACATGTCTAATAGCTTTTGTGTGCATTGCTTAACAAAGTGCATGTGCACACCTCAATGGCCTATGTTTGGACACCTCGACGACCCTACATGCATGACCTTCAACATTCCATACTTGTACCTACCAAGAATTCCAACAATAACAAGAATATTTATAGCCACCCTGGGTTCAAATCCCCAATGAGACTTGGCTTGTTGTGATAATGCTAGAAGGGTAGACACCCCCTCACAAGTGGGACCCCTAAAAATATGGTTGTGTTTCGAGATGTCTCAACTCTTGCTAAGTCATAAGTTATTGATAAATCTAGCATGGAAATTTTGGATATACTCTTAGGCTATAATGCTAACTAATTGGTTTTATCCTTGGCCTAACCCAGGTCACTAAATGAGCCAGTAATTCTCATGATTTTAAAAATACATATATTTATATCCACCTAATATAGTTATGCAAAATCAACCTACATTTATATAAATACACTCCAATATCTCTCTTAAATATTTTAGTCACCTACCAAACTAGATTCTACTTCATAGTTATCCTCATAACTTTAACATACAATATATATTTTCAATCAAGATAAAATTATGTTTTCTATACTTATTTATTTTTAAATTCAAAAATTTGATATTTGAAATGTTCAAAATTTATAGACAATATTCTATAGTCAAAATTTTTAATAATAAGACGGAACTTTAATTTTGGATAAAAAAAAATCAAATTTAAAAATAATGTCTACAAGTACTCTTTATCCCACACTTACTAGAATACTCATATTTAAATAAGTATTTATATTTTTAAGTAATGTTTTCGACGATATTCATGTGAATGAATAAAGTTTAAACCTATAATTTCATCACACGAAATTGTAATCTTTTCTATTTACACGTGTGATCTAAATCTGAAAAAATTAAATCTTTATTTCAACTCAAAATGTTAAAAATTGTTCAAATTGCAATTTTTTAATTAAATATTTTAGTTAATTTTAAATAATGTTTTAGTTAATTTTAAATAGAGTTTTTCCACAATGTCTAACTAAACTTTTAACAACGCCATATTCAAAGTTTCACAATAATAATCTAGAGATCAACCGTGATGTTGGAGTTAAAATTAAGAATAAGAATAAGATTAGGTGTTTGACATTTCACTTTTCCAATATTTAAATATTTAATTATAAATTTTAAAATTTATAAACTTTGTTGTTTTACCATAAATTTTAAAATTTAAAAACTTCGTTGTTTTACCATATTAAATAGGAAAACTTCATTTTATTCCGAAAGTTGAGAATCATGCAACTATTTTTTGTTTTTTATTTTAATTAACTAAGAAAATGTTTTGAAATGGTTGAAATATTAGCTAAGGTTCATGGTGTTGTGTCATCTATGTTGGTTAAATTGAGTGTTTTTTAAATTAAATATTGAAACTTAGATATTCTCTTTATTAAAAATTGATTTTTTTTAATTGAAGTAATGAAAATATATAGTGTGTTGAATTTATTTATGAAATAAATATAATAATTTTATCCATCTAAAATTACAATTTTTGTAATGTTAAGTTTTAAAGATGTAGAAAGATTAAAGAAGGAAGACAAAATTTTCTTATAGCTATCTTCATTAGCACAAAGATCATGTTATGTTGTGACTTATCTTCCATCGTGAACCAACATTCATAACCAATGTGGTATAATACACAAAGAGAGGGGAATGATATCTTATCATCACTAACATCATTTGAGATTTGTGCTTATTATTAAGTTGAACATGTTTGACATATGTGCATCTTCTAATTGTTTCTATGACATAAATACCCTTCTCTCTCTCTTTATTGAGATCACACATATTTATTTATGTAAAACTTTTGAATGAACAAAATTGTAAAATTTATGATACAAGAGAAATTGAGGATGAGTATCATTTCATATTAACTTGCCCTACCTCTAATAATATAAGGCATAACTTTACCTGGTTTCATATCATGATTTAATTGTGTACCAAACTTCCTCCCAACTATCAAAATCCAATAATATAGGAAGTCGAAGCTGCTATCTCATCCCCTACGAAGGATTACCTAACCATTGGGGTAGGGACACGACCTAAGTTCGAAAATCTCAATATAAATTCAAACCCATTAAACTCTAAATCCATTCAAATTCACAAATACATGCACTTGAACAATGTTCTAGAAATAAACATGCACAAATTTATCTAAACCAAGGATTCCATTTCAAATTTCATTCATAAACATAATTTAAGCTTAAATTTCAAAGTTATAAATACAAATTTAAGTGTAGACATTGACCACTTATCTTTTAACCATGATGGCCCAAGAAACTAGCTACATATGAGCAATTTTCCACCTAAGCATGGGAATCCACTGCAAATTCCACTCCTAAGCTAGAATATGAGACCATCAAGGTGAAGAAAATTGGCTATTGACTCACATGTCACTCACCCAACTCAATTAGTCTCATACTCAACCAATATATTCACAACTAAACACTCCAAACAACCATTCAACCATTAAAAACTCATGGAATTCTCAACCACTACCCATACACACAAGGAAGAAAACTCACTTCTATGCTCAACACTACCTCAAGAGTATTATCCCTTCGCTCTTATGTAGGCAATAAGAACCCATCATGTTGTTTTCTTTCTAGAATACCCCAGTAAAATATACCTTGGCTCCAAAATAACAGAATAACAGTGAAATATCCAGCATAATCTTCACAATACGCAGAAATGATATACGAAATAGCAATAGAAATAGCACTTGAACAGAAATAACACTTGATTCAGATAGCAATGTTCACAGGCCTCTTCGAGGGGGCAAACTCCAATCGAGCAGCGCTCTGTTACAAAAATATCCAAGMTAGGGTTCTCATACCCTCGACTCCTATTTATACTAAAAAGAAGCATCTAGAGGAAGATCCTTCTAGAAGCGGAAGCTTCTATTAGGTCTTCTTACATCCGCCTAATTATCTTTTATTGAAAGGTCTTATTAATATTGACCTTTATTACATCCGAATACATTAATCTACCCATGTGCGGGTTAGGACCTTAACAAAGGCACACAATGAGCAATAATTAACAAAGGAAATAGAGGTTTCCTAAACAACATTGCCTCTATGCTCCTCTATAATGATCCATATATTTTCCTATGTCTAAAGATTTCTCTCCCATAGTTGGTTTTTATCATTTTTAGGTTTTTATCTTAATAAAAACCATGAAGTGTGGTTTTCATAACTTAAACAATGCTTGATTATGAGAATGGTAAGCGTGAATGAGTGAATTAGAATTAGAATGGGAAGAGGTGTTCATGAGAATGGAGGAGGTTTGAATTCCCATGAGGATGGAGACGTTTACACTTCACCATGATGATTGTACCCAACCCCCATGCCTTCATAACCATGTAAGGTAGACGTGCTCACCAACCACCACATCTCAAAGATTGACTTATAAGTCAAACTTTATGATGGATGAGATGTAAATAAAGTACATGATAAAAATATATGAGTTCTTAGGAAACATAGGATTATTTCCACTCCCCACCTTAGTCCCCCTTCATCTTCCTCAGTAGTGGACTCATAGCCCCTTTTGTGCTCTCTGCAACTATTTTTGATCTTTATATTAATTTTTGAAATAATATTTACATATATCGACTCTTGAATATACTATGAATGGTCTACCGCATGATACATAGAAACCATATTTATCACAATTACATGCCTAGCCATTTACTAGTCGAACCTTGGCCTTGAGATTTGCGTTGGGAATCCATACAACATATTTACATAATATATCTAGTACATTCAAAGGGTCAAAACTAAGATATTACAATGGCCAAACTTGAATTATAATGGAAGTATGCTCATGCTTAAAATTTCAATCGAATCCTTATTAGATTTGTAATAAAATAAATAGTAGTTTTGCTACTCTACTCCATATTTAAATACAATTCATTTTATTTGTCCAATAATGTTATTGATATTAGTGTTATTGATATTAGAAGATGACAAAAAAACATCATCATTATTAAAATATAGAAAAATAACTATTCAAAAATATCAATATTAATAAAAATCATAAATAAATGTAACAACCCAATTTGATTATTTATTTATCATAGTTGTTAATTTAAATTTAATTAATTATTAAAATAAATTCAATGAGTTTTTTTATTATTTTATTATTAAAAGGTAGGTGAAGTAATTAATGAGGGGATAAAGGGGGAATTGAACGAGGGGGAGGGATTATAGAGAGGAGGATAAGGAAGAGGGGAGAGGACTCGGAGAGGGGTCTTTGTTTTGGGGAAAATTGGGGGAAGAAGAAGGCAAGGAAGAAATTCTGAAATAGAGGGGAAGAAAGAGGAAATCAGAGGACAAATATTGTTTTGGGGAGCTTTTACAGGGACACTGTTGTTGATGGGAACTTTGGGCTCGGGGGCCAGGAAACCGCAAGGATTCCTGGAGCTAGGGAGCCAGATAGATTGTTCGTAATTGGCTAGGAGATAAATATTCAACTGGACAGTTTAGGCAAGAACGAGAGCAAGTAAACCAGGGGCTAAATCAACCATCCTGCAGGTCGAGATATGTATTTTACTAATTTAATCTGTTGTTATTATATCTATTTACAAATTTATTCCTAATATAAAAAAAAATCATGAAAACAAACCTTAAACTAAATTGCAATTATTAAAATAGAAGATTAGAAGATATTTATATAATTATTAAGACTATATATAGAAGGCTTTACAATAAACATATTAAAATCTTAAATTAACCACTCATTTTAAATGTTAATTTATTTATTTATTATTTCTATAATAATACATTCAAAATACTATTAGTCAACCATTCTATTATTATATTATTATACATTCAAAATAAAAATAATATAATTTAAAAAAACTATAATTAATATTAAATTAATATATTTTAATATATTTTTATTTATTTATTAATTTTTATTATTATAAACCACTCTAATTAACATTATATTAATATTTTCCTCCCCTTAAACACAAATCTTATATTGTTCACCCTTGAAGCTAACTTCATTAACCAAAGATTATCTAGTGGTAAAAGACAAGTTTATTTCCACAATGAAATCTAGGGCCAACTAATGAGGCGAGTTATTGTAACGTGTTTGAACTTTGCTGCCTTGAAAATGACTAATCACAACACAAGCATATTCCTAGGTGGATGTGACACACCTTAGATTTATATTCTTAAAAGTAAGAAAGCATGCGATTGTTTGCATGTAGTTTTTAAGATATTGTATTAATTTATTTTTAATATATATATTGTAAAATGGTATATTATATCTTTGTAAGATATTGTAATATTTTATTTTAAATATATATATTTTTAAATAGTATATTGATTATTATAAGAAATCAAAATAAAAGTTTATTGAGTAAAAGGTTAAATTATAATCACTAGTATTTGGATTTATGTATAGGTTTAAGATTAGATGTTATTTAAAAAAAAAAATCACATTATTATAGTTTTAATGATGACAATGTGTGATATTGACTTTTTGTAAGTCATTATAGAACTTAAAATTATGTTTGATTGGTTAAGATTTTTTCTTCATGAGACTTAAGGAAATATGATAACAATTCAAGATGAAGAAATAATTAGTGTAAGTTAATCTTTTCCTCAAGAATACTCAATAAATGATTTCTAATGAAATGATTTTTTTTAAATAATAATGATGAATCAACTCACATTCATAAATAATAAACAATAATAATTATCTTACTATTATAAATTTTAATATTTTTTTGAACTTAAAAAATAAAACATATAATTCCAACATAACAATAACAATAGAAGAATGATAATTTTATTTTTTTTATTTTTATTTTTTTTTGTCTGGAGGAATCAGCAACTAGTTGGGCACGTGCTCGCGTTACACGTGTTACACGTATGCCCCTTACGCGGCACACAAGGTAAGTCGGGGGGAATTGAACTCGAAACCTCGTGGAACTTCATTTTCACGGCACTTGCCAATTGCGCTGCCCCCCCGGGGGCAATAGAAGAATGATAATTATTCACCACAAAATTAAATATATTTTAAAGGCTAAATATAACTATAATGAAAAATAATAATAAAATAATTTTAATGAAAAGAAAAATATTAAATATTAAAATACTTGACATAATAGAATTTTGAAACTATATTTTATATTTTAAACACAAAATATAACTATAATGAAAAGAAATAATAAAAAATAATTATAATGAAAAGAAAAATATTAAATATTAAAATACCTTTCCATCATGTGAATTTTGAAACTTGTTTATGCAAATAATCCAATCAATTTATTTGTTCATTCATTCCACTATATTATAATTTCTTCATTCACTAAAGACGAGGTGGCTCCTCACATCACACACATTATAAAAGAGTTTTTCAATTTAGTATCGATAGATTCTTGACCCACTCTTATCACATCAAAATAAATGTTTTTTATTGACTCGACTAACATAAGATAACCAAGAAATTGGTGCGCTACCATTCTTTGAATCCGTCAACTTCATACTTATTTCAAATATTTGGGCTTTTAGGTTTTGCTTATGGATGACTTCATTCTATGTTTAATTATTTGGGTTTAAGGGAGTTGTTTGTTTCATGACTTCATTTTATGTTTAATTATTTGGGTATGTTTAATTATTTGGGTTTAAGGGAGTTGTTTGTTTCATGACTTCGTTATATGTTTAAATATTTGGTTTTAAGGGAGTTGTTTGTTTCATGATTTCATTTTATGTTTAATTATTTGGGTTTAAGGGAGTTGTTTGTTCCAAAGTATGTAATCTTTATCTTGTTTTTATGTTTATAGTTTAGTTGGCTTTGACCAACATAGTAATGGAAAGTCTTATGGTAAGTAATATGAAAGATAATGAAATCTAACTTGAATTTCTTTAGGCAATGCAGATATTTTTATCAATTATGTTGGAATGGGGAAATTTGGTGGTCAATTATGATAATGGGTTCTTAAATTATATGATGAAACACATGTTTTCCAATTGTTTGATAAAAATCGTGAACTAGGATCCAACCTGAAAGAGTCATTTTTTTTATTTTATTTTTTATCTTTGTGAGATCACTACCAAGAGGTTTATCACTTTGTTAATGACTACTCAGGTCTCTATTGTTGATTTATACAACATGTGCAATCAAGGAGTGGATGCTTGTCCATCCATAACATTTAGTACTCTTTGTTATGTTTAATCGTTGTCTACATGTTAGGATATTATGGCATTCTAAAGAATTTCCCTATGCATTTATTGTTGCATCCACATTGTAGAGTTCCAAGTTAAAGTTTTGGAAGAGGGACCATGGTCTATGGGTTGAGCAAGCATCTTCAGTAAACCTTCGTTTCTAGAGTTCAATCTATCCACCAAGTATGTCATCACCATCATTGTGTGGGTGTGTCTATCAAAGCACATATGTAAATGGAAACATGAAAACTACATTGGTAGTATTAGGTGCATGCATCAACCCAAGAATGTGGAGCGTAGTGCCCCCTCCCCAAATGAACCAAGCAGCGATGCCCTAGGTGGTTACATGTTTTCATTGTTAATGGTTGGGGTCAAGGGGAAAATACCCCACAAGGTATAACAACAACACTCTCATGCTCATAAATCCTCTATAGAATTTAGCACTCCAATTTTCAGTTGCATGCACCAAGTTCTAGACAATGTGTGCACATATTAGTAGTATCCATGTGCACACCCCAGTGACTTATGAAGAGTTTGATAAAATTGTGCAGGAAAATAAATACTAACAAAATCTAAAACATATGAATAACAATGGCACAATCACATAATATACACAAGATTTACCCTAGAAACCCTCAACTGGGAAAACCAACCTAACTCATCTCTCTATCTCATTGTATTAACTTCATTATTCACAACGCAATATTTATGTATTCCATAACATCCAAAACCCTAATTTGTCAACATAGATTATATTACAATCTTAATTCGTTAACCTAGATTAGATTACAACATTAATTCCTTAATCATAATTAATTTTTAATGGACCTAAAAACCATTGGCCGAAAAAGAACAAAAATGACCAAAGAAACAGACTCCCTCAAACCCCCTTTGCACTGAGACGAGACTAAGTCTACCTACAAAGGGTACAACAAATGCCCAATATATTATGTGTGCATCTCTTAGTAAATTGAATATGCACACCTTAGAGGCATGTGTGTGCACACCTCAATGATCCTACATGCATGAACTTCAACATTCAATATATGTGCTTACAACCAAGAATGACAACAATCACAAAAATATCTATAACCACCTAATATTACTATGCGAGGCCAACCAATTATATTAACAAGCCTTGATACATTTATATAAATATTTATATATATACTTCAATATCTCTCTGAGATATTTTAGTCACACCCTATCAAACTAAATTTTACCTCATCATTCTCCTCCTAGTTTTGACATACAATATGTCAAGATAAAATTATACTCTCTATTCTTTTTCTATGAAACTGGATGATTTGGTCATTTCGAAATGTTCAAAATTTATTTTGACATACAAAATATATTTCATGTCAAAAGGTAAAATTATGCTATCTCTAATTTTTTTTTTAAACTGGTCATTTTGAAATGTTCAAAATTTATGGCTAATGTTTTTTTCAACATTATACATTCAAATAAATAAATTCTGAAATTTTAAATCTTGTTTATTTATAAGTGTGATGTAAAGATTTTTGGAAATTTTATTTCAATCCAAAATATCAAAATTGTAATTTGATTAATAAATTTAAAAAAATGCATGCTAATCTACTCAAATGGAGTGTGTGTGAATGAATCAAAAATGTGATAGCTAGGGTTATTTTCTAGTTGTAAACATCGTTCATCTTCAACTTAGATCTAGTTGCACATTACTTTTCTCTCTTCTACGGGCTCCATTTCCATTCCTTCTTCCTCAGTAGTTGTGGTTCAAAGTAGATCTTTCCTCCTTGGTGGATTTTCTCCTAACATGGCAGTGGCAAAATTGGTTTTAACAACACCCTCCTTGTCTGGTTCACCCAAATATCACATGGAAGCCAATCATGGACATCTTGGGTAGTCCATGAGAGCCAATATGGACATATCTAGTTCTTTGGGAGCTAATATGGGCAGTGGCTATATATATGGTTCTCTTCCTCCGAATGGTAATATGGGTAAAACTTCTTTCAATGATATTGTGAAGAATGTCCTGCATTCTCCTCATCTTATGGTTTAGAAGCCTCTAGCCATAATTATTCCCATGGTGAAAGATGTTTCATTTCAGGAGGCCTTATATCATGCCAATGGGCTTGTTTGTTGTTTCAAGAGTCTTTGGCCTTGTTTAATAGATCTATACAAATGGATTTCAGACTCCTAGAAAACCCAGTTAAAAAATGAGGCTTTTATTTACCCATGTGCAAAGGGTTTCTTCATTGATTATTTTGATCTTGTTTAAGACAAAGATTGATTTCAAACTCATGAGCTCGGTTCTAGGTAAATTTCAGATTATGTATGAAACCATAGACTCCTTCTTCAACCCGTTGACAAATCCCATTTCCTCGATGCATGTGTGGGTTAGACATTGAAATCAACCTTTGCAGTTTTGGAGCTTTGACTCTCTTTGATCCATTGGAAAAATTATTGGGAGATACTATCACAGAAAAAATAAAGCAAATAGACAAAGCACCACTACATATGCATGCATATGTGTGGATAAGGACTTTAGCAAAGGGTTTCTCTCAAAAATAATTTTGAAAGGTTAGAAATAATTCTAGACCTAAAATCTAGTGTAATGTCCCCTTCCAAGTGATTGTGATGACTCAATAGCCTATACGACTCATGTAGGCTATAGTCAACAAAGAAAAAGGGAGTCAAGGAGGTGTCACTAGGTAAAAAGATTGTCAAACCCTAAAAGTGACAGTAAACAAAATAAACAATTATATTTAATGGAATTGGAGGAAAAATAAAAGTGAAGATTTGATTTGGTCAAAATAGGGGAAAGATCCAAAGGAAGGATAAATAGAGGAGCAACCCTTCCCCTTGTAATTATGTTTTTTATATCTTATCGAGTGCTCTTGTAGCCACTATTTTCGTTGGGGTTTTGGGAAAAACCCTTCCACTACAGGTTTAGTTTTGGTGGTGCAATATCGACCCTAGCTAGACGAGAGGGGGATTCATCAGGGATCGTCATTTGAGTTCATTTTGGTGCTTATTTTCATTCTGAAGAGAATTTGAAGTCATATCAGCTTACGAAGGGGGTTTCTGACAAATTTTTGGTGGATATTTGTTTTCAGGGTTGCAGGTGTCAGGAGGGTTTTGCACAATTGGGCAAGGAGGTGTCCCCACAGGTTGAGCTAGGGTCGTCCTGTGAAGCCCTGCTAGACACACTGTAGGCGTCCCACGAGGACCCTTGTGAATTAGGGTTTTGCAGCATCCCACCCCAATTGGAGGACCGAATGTAGAGAAAATGTCACTAGAGTATAGAAAAGGAGGTCTTGAATAGCCTTGGACTCCATATATTGACATCATTCCAGGTTTCATTGTGTTGTTTTTGTAATATATTGTGATGATGCCTAACAATCATAAGTTTGTGTAATGTACCCAGTCTCCCAATGATTCTTGTTACCACCTTACACATGTTATGATACCACCTTGTAATGTCCCCATCCACCCCAGGTTGGGCCACGTTACATCACCTCAACTTCTAGCGCTCTGAATCAACCAAATTGTAACAACCCCAACATATTACTGAGGAATGCTACTCTAAAAATTTCACTACGCAATTTCTACTTTACACACAAGTCTGCACAGTAACAATTGAGATAACACACTCATCCCAATTGAGTCACACCACACAACTTATAACAGTAGAAGCATCATCCTCTTTTTACACAATCTTAAGCAACACAATTTAATCAAACAACTACGCACACCAACATACTGACCACACAGTACCACTGTGCACACAACCACCTGGGATACATACCCCACTTCTTTTATTATTGTGAACAAGGTCTAATTCCTTAACCACACACACATGAATTTCAACCTCTTGAAGCACACGGGTTACGATCTTGTGCACTCAACCAATCAATCATCTCCTTGATGAATCATAACCAAAATCATAAGGGTAAACTTAACAGGCAAAGTTACCATCAACTAACATACTCATGCACAACTACAATTAAAGGCTAAAAACACCATATTTACATGTTCAAATGATATTAAACCAAATAACAACAAATACTTATATGCAACACATACAATAATTAACCCATTTCAAACATAGTCAAATATGCAGACAATAAACAAGACAAACACATAAAGAACACTTATCTTAAATGAAAGTCACCAACTTTGGCCTTGAATTAGACGTTCCTTCGAACCATAGACATTGTTTTTCATTAAGATTTTAGCAACAGGTCACCCCCAAGCTGGGGCTCAACTCCACCAGGGAAAAAAGGTTCATAGAGATAAGCTATGATATGAAACTCAACAAAATTACTCATTCCTATGTTCCCACTATTGCATCTATCCCAACGTCCCTCATTCTACACGCCCCTTCTCTTCTCACCATTCCTTTAGTTTCCCCACTTCCCTTCCCAGGGTTATCAGCAGCGGGTTGGACAGGAAGTCTCTGAGCCTTGTGCCTAATGATCAACACACCAGGGAACAAATCTCATCAAAAGTATTTCTTGGAGAGTATCCCATGGGTTTGAAAACCACTCCACAACAACCAATTGCTCACCCAAATAGAAACTGCTCACAGTCTTTCAACCCAACTTTTTAACAATGAAACTTTGAATGTATCCCTACAACTCTGTAACACCCTGTTTCCCCCAGATAGTAAATATAACTGAACTGGCCAAGGACTATGGAAAAACTCATAAGTATGAATATGTGATGTAAATGGACCCGCAGGAAGAGGTCAATAAATGTAAATAACAGTTTGAATTTATTGCAGAACTGCTGAAAGGGGATGTGTGGAANAACTGAACTGGCCAAAGACTATGGAAAAACTCATAAGTATGAATATGTGATGTAAATGGACCCGCAGGAAGAGGTCAATGAATGTAAATAACAGTTTGAATTTATTGCAGAACTGCTGAGAGGGGATGTGCGGAAAAGAGACCGCGATGGTGGTGGAGGGCACCTTGAAAAAGGGGCATTAACTTCCACCAAGAATTGAATACCGTATTTGGACTCCACTGGCCCGGAGAACCAAAAGCTGCTCGCTAGCCCTGAAATAAATGCCTTGCAGGCTGGTAGGTTGATGGCTTGATGAGGGATGGGGAGGTGAACCGCCTATCCATAGAGCCATCGTGACTGACCAGCGCGGGGATAATCGTGCCACACGCAACCTCGCGAGAGGATAAGGCGTATGGCAGAAGCAATTTGAAGGGGGCAGACGCGAGGGGAAAGGATGGCAATTTTTACGCAGAGTGAGTGATCGCAGAGAGGAGGGGATTGCAACCTTCCCTCATGGGCACTGGCAGACAGAGAGACGCAGGTCTCAAGACATCGTGGTCTCATCTCGGGGGTGGCTAGTGGTGAATCCATTAGGAGTCACTACGCCTACGGTTGGGTGGAAACGAGCACCCCTCTCAGCAGTTGCTTCCATTGCTGAAGTTATTTTGATAAGTATTTTTCTTACATTGAATTTTGACATTTATATGCTGGCACATATGCTCATAGACTTGTGTAATTGTAAATGTTTCCTGTGTAAGAATATCGGTGCAGTAATTGATAATGAGGAATAGATATTGGCTCATAGAGTTGTGAATTTGTAAATGGTTTCAGCA
>SNQJ01S0025659.1:81282-101249 GCA_010110895.2 Picea sitchensis
ATGTATTCATCTCTCTCTCTACCCCCCCTCTCTATCTTCCTCTCTCTCCCTCTCACATGACTCTCACACATTCTCTCATATAATATTGATTGTGAGTAATTTAACTTACTTCATTTGTATCACACTCTCGACCTCTCTCTCTCCCTCTCTCCATCTCAAACACTCTCTCTACTGCCCCTTTCCTCCATCTTTGTCTTCCTCTCTCTCTACCCCCCCTCTCTGTCTTCCATTCTCTCCCTCTCACACTCACACATTATCTCATATAATATCGAGTGTGAGTAATTAAATTTACTTCATTTGTATCACACTCTTGACCTTTATTCTACACTCTCTCTCCATCACTCTCGACCTCTCTCTATCCCTCTCACACTCTCACACCTTCTCTCTCTCTACCCTCCACCTCTTTGTCTTCCTCTCTCTCCATCTCACACTCACACATTATCTCATATATCAATTATGAGTATTAATTTAACTTACTTCATTTGTATGAATAATGTTAGCAAAATATTCTCATCAAAGAAATCACATTGCAAATCTACCATTGGCATTAAACCATGACCTAGACTGAGCCTATAACCTAGAGTACCTACACCTAGACCATGACGTACACACAGAGGGAGAGAGCTAACAAGAGTTGTATTTTTCATTTTTAACAACAATGTTAGCATGTGCCTTAGTCTTCCCTCCCACCTGTAATCTATATATGGGATTCATCCCAACATCCATGGCCTAGACCATGACCTATACCCAGACCATGACCTACACCTAAACCTATACCATGATGTGGACAATGAAAATACTATTTCTTTGTCTCCCATTCACTCTATCCCCTTATCTCCCTCTACCCCCCTGCTCTTATGTCTCGATCCCACCACTCTCTTACTCTCTCTCATTCTGATCTCTCACATGCTCACTCACTCTCTCCTCTTTTCTTCATCTTCCTCTCTCTTTCTACCCCAAGTACTTTTCCTCTCTTCCCCACAACAACCACATAGATAAGTTCAGAGTACAAACCATATAAATAAGTTCAAATTACAAATATAAAAAATAATAATATTATTACTTTGTAATTTCAAATATAGAAAATAATAATAAGCTTACTTTGTAATTTCAAATATATAATATTAATAATAAAAATTCATAAACATTGAGCTATTTTTTTTTTAGGAATTTCAATGTGTTAAATATGACAATATAAAACTTTAGACAAAATCACAAAATAAAATTTATTAATGATTACAAATCGTAATGTTTCCGAAAGTACAACCTACTAATTATAAATCATAATGATTTTCCAACTACTACAACCTTAGTATCATAATTATTAACTAATGAAATTTCCATCTAGGTTTAATGACAATATTCATAAATTGATTGATTAATACAACCGTCAGTTGGAACGAATTGTGTGATAATTCACACATGAAGAGTATCAACTTGTACTTTGGAAATTTAATGAATGATTAAAACTTATACATATTTTCTCATTCAGCACATGATCCATTTAAGGGTCATTTCGCCGACCTTTTGCATAAGAAAGATAATCAAATATTGGGCACAGTGAATCCTGAGGATTACTCCTGTCTAATGGCGAAGGAAGGATCAAATTATCGGACAAAGATGAATAATTCAAAGACTGAGAATACTTCTGCAGCTACTTCTAGTGTTACAAATTCTACAGTTGATGTTCCTATAGCACCGATTATTTCAAAAACGTTTGTAGATACATTTCTTGAAGTTCCTACTCATTCAATTAAGAGTGCTCCTAAAGAAAGGGATAAAAAGTTTAAATCTCATGCAAGGAATGAACAACCCATTGTGGAATTTCATCTCGTGGTTGAGAACAAACTGAACATAATTACAAATGATTTAATGGGGATTAAACATGATCTTTATGTTCTAAAATGTCCTAGATACCAAGTTGAGGAGAATAATGGAGTTGGAGGCATTAGTTCATCTGTCTCTGTGCATAATGTCAACAATAGAGAAGATGAGGAAATGGGTGATGCTTAAATATAATGAATTCATTACATATTAGTCGTATTAAATTTAAGTATTGTATTTGAGGATGCAATTTAGACATATTTTGTAATTTTGATAATTCTAGGCTTTTAGCCTAATACTTTGTATATCTCATTTTTAATATAAATGACTTATGTTGTTCCTTTAATGACTCATCTCTTATTTGACCAATGTGTGTTCCGTTTATCTAAACTACAATTACAAGAAATATTCATCTGAAAAATATGTTAACAAGAGATTTTGTTTATAATTTCTTGGTTTCAGTGTGCTTAAACCAATGCGGAATTTCATATTTCCACTCATATATATTTTATACTATGCTAAGTTTTTGTAAGGAATTTTAAATTCTGTTGAGAAAGAAGAATTTGTAATAAGAGTTTTTTGCAAAACATAGTCTTTTATGAATGAAATTGAAAAACTTGGTTTCCCTCATAACCCACCATCTTATCATTCATTATAATGTTGTGAATCTTTTTGCATATAAATCATCCTTTTTGGAGTGTAAATGGACTACTAATTGTACAAACATGTTATAAGTATTGGAATGATCAATTGTTGAGGGTTGTCGAGGAATCAATATGTTTTGGGAGATTTCTTGCAGCGATCAATGTTACATTCATTAATTTGATCCAATGTTCTTTTCTAAATGAAATTTCACCAATTTGGCTATAGTTTATTTGTTTTGAAGAAAATTAGGCTACAATTTTTCATATTTTCATTGAAAATAAAAAATCTTGTAACATAATTTATTATTATAGTTATGCCTACACTTATTTTTTTCACTTTAATATAAACATTTTCCATGAACATATAATAGCCTTTCTTTAAAAAAAAAAATCCAAATCGATGGTTTTGCATCCTAAATTTTTGGGGAATATTCACTACATGTGGATGGATAGTTAATAACAACTACTCTTGGGGAAACCCTAAATTTTCAATTGAAATCATGTAAATTTATGTAGGAAAATTAAATATTTTTAATACTTGTATTAATTTTTTTACTTCTTGAAATATTTAGAGTGAAAACTGAGCAACCGTTTAAAGTTGTTTTTCCCATTTGGGTTCCAGGGTAACTACATTGTATTTGGGCATGGATTTATCTGTGAATGTGGGGTAATTCATGTGTGTGGAATGATGCTCTTATTTTGTTTAATGTTTTGTTTTGAGTTGTGAATGGTGATAATTAAGAATGACAAGAATAAAATATTGTGTGAGAATTATTGTTTTTCTTGGCTAAGCTTAATATGATGCCTATAGTTGAATTCATGGTTAAAATGAAGAATTCCCCATTGTATTTATGTTAGCTTCACTCAAAAATTCATTTTCCAATTAATACTATGAATTTCAATGGTTGCTTGGTTATTTTAATAGTGGGAAAATTCAATCTTTGTTATAGCTTTGTAGATTTACTTCATAATTCCTTTCTTCCTTGGAAAATAAATATTTCCAACAATTCTTTATTCACTGCCATTCATTTTATTCTGAGATCGTAGATCTATGGCTACCATTACTAAGCTATTGCATAAATATGTCTAGTTTCTAATTCTTTTTGTCAAGCTTATTGATTGTTGAGGGAAGAAACACCAAGTTCTTTGATTTTTCATGGTTGCACACAAGTTGTTCCATCTTCCCTAAATATTGTACATGGGTTGTAGAGACCATACTAGCATGGCATCAAGATGTCATTGATTCCCTAAGGTCATATGATTCAATTGTTTGAAAGCCAAAAAAATTCTTAACATTTTGGTAGAGAGTTGAGTGGTAATTTATGCCACTAAATTAGAACCTAAATTATTTAATTCTTCTCCTCCTCGTTTGGAATATTGTGAGTTAATATTGCATGGGAAGTCCTAGGTTCAAAGCATTGTCTTTTGTGGATTTATTTTTCTATCCCATGTCATTAAAATAAATGCCTCAAATGTAGATTTAATAAATGGTGTTAAGTGAATTAAGAAATTTCTATCACTTATGTGGTTCAAATAATGATGGATAAGTCAAATTGGATTTGATCACAAGAACTTGAAACTAGTGAAGGCATTGTGATTTACATGATCATTACCAGTGAAGCTTCATTCATGTCATTAGAGTCACTTGGGAAGAGTACATGCATATTTATGAGCAATGTCTTGCAATGAAAGTTGTAGTGAAATATTTAGTATATACTTATGATGATTACAGCTGAAGGTACATTGAGTTGAGTTCCTTCTATTATCCAAACATTGAAAATAAAGATGGTAGCATTATGATAAATACTACCGACTTGAATTAGGATAGAGGCATATGCAATTCAATGTTAGGAGCATAGAAATTGAGTAGAGCTTGAGCATTATGGTCTATATAGATATCTTTATCTATTGTAATAACATATTATGTATGTTGTTGGGCTAGTGTTTCTTATGTTGGGGCCCCTCACTAATTCTTGATATTAGAACCTTGTAAATATTATTGTTGGGTGCTAATGAAAAGTGTATTGCTAGGTTTAAAAATATTTTAGACAACGTAAGCACATACCTAGACAATTGGACAAGCGTAGAATTGTTGAACTAAAACCATTTTTTCATAATAAGAGCTTAACATTATATCACTCCATACTTCTTGTTTGTATCTAGGCTCTCTCCTTATTTCAACATGTATATATATATATATATATATTACTTTGAGGTCGATTTACATCCTCTAATTCATGAAAATTCCATGAATATTTGTGAATAGAAATCATCATTTTTGGAGTGTAAATGCACTACTAATTGTACAAACATGTTATACATATTGGAATGATCAATTTACAACTTAAACACTAAATTATTGATCCTTATCCAACCATGGCCGTGCATTTTAATATAGCCAACTTTACCAATTTGACATCTTGGTTTACAATGCAATTCTTATCCTTTATGCACACCAGGTAGGCTTATGTCTCAAAATGAAAATATAAGTTTAAAGACAAGTGTGAAATCACAAACTACAGCTTATGAAAGATGAACCACCAAAGTTGGCTCAAATTAGAGACTAGGGTGTGCATTTGAGGCTAAGGAATTTTTCCCTTCAAATTTACATTAAATCTCAATTCTATATGCATGAAAGAAACCTCTCATGTCATTCAATTGGACTTTAGATGCATAGGTGAATTTACCATTTATCTACTCCATCTAATTAAAACTTATAAAACAACTTTTGGAGCTATAGGGAATCTTGGGCATGCATTTTCATTTAGTAACTTAGTACAATTTATACCTTGCAAAATACAAGGCAAACTTTGCCTCTTTTGCACAACCACCCTTTTTAAACTTGCAATTGCAAAATAAACAACATGAGCGGGTCTACTATGATAAACCACATCCCTAGCAACCGGCACAACTCAAATCTAAGGTATAATACAACATTGGGTTAGTTTTTACAAACAATTTTTCATTTCCAAGGTTTTACTATGCATCTCTTGCATATTTTTGCATAGCAGAGTCTTTTATGACTCTTACTACAAAATTGACCTTAGTTTATCTCCTAAACCACCATCCTCTTATTAATCAAAATTCCATGAATCGTTTTGCATATAAATCATCCTTTTTGGAGTGTAAATGCACTACTAATTCTACAAACAAGTTATACATATTGGAGCGATCAATTTACAAATTAAATCTTAAATTATTGATCCTTATCCAACTTTGGGTGTGCAGTTTAATATAGCCAACTTTACCAATTTGGCACTTTGGTTTTACAATGCAATTTATATCCTTTATGCACACCAGGTAGGTTTATGTATCAAAATGACGATATAAGTTTATAGACGGGTGTGAAATCATAAACTACATATTATGCAAGATGAACCACCAAAGTTGGCTCAAATTGGAGACTAGGGCGTGCATTTGAGGTTGAGGTAGTTTTTCCTTCAAATTGACATGAAATCCCAATTCTAGGTGCATGAAAGCAACCTCTCTTGTTTTTCAATTGAACTTTAGATGCATAGGTTAATTTACCATTTATGTAACTCCATATAATTAAAACTTATAAAACAACTTTTGGAGCTACAGGGAAGCTTGGGTGTGCATTTTCATTTAGTCACCTAGTACAGTTTATACCATGCAAATTATAAGGAAAACTTTGCCTCTTTTGCACAACCACCCTTTTTAAACTTGCAATTGCAAAATAAACAACATGAGCAAGTCCACTATGATAAACCACATCCCCAACAACTTGCACAACTCAAATCTAAGGTTTAATACAACATTGGTTTACTTTTTACAAACAATGTTTCTATTTTCAGGGTTTTACTATGCATCTCTTGCCTATTTTTGCACATAAGAGTCTTTTATGACTCTTAATGCAAAAATTACCTTGGTTTATCTCCTAACCCAACATCCGCTAATTCATCAAAATTCCATGAATCTTTGTACATAGAAATCATCCTTTTTGGAGAGTAAATGCACTACTAATTGTACAAACATGTTGTACATATTGGAATGATCAATTTACAAATAGTGTAGTTTAATATAGCCAACTTTATCAATTTGGAACTTTGGTTTTACAATGCAATTTATATCCTTTATGCACACCAGGTATGTTTATGCAGTCTCAAAATGCCAATATAATTTTATAGATAGGTGTGAAATAAAAAACTACAACTTATGCAATATGAACCACCAAAGTTGGCGCAAACTGGAGACTAGGGCGTGCATTTGAGGTTGAGGCAATTTTCCCTTCAAATTTACATGAAATCTCAATTATAGGTCCATGAAATAAACCTCTCTTGTTCTTCACTTGAACTTTAGATGCATAGGTAAATGTACCATTTGTGTAACTCCATCTAATTAAAACTTATAAAACAAATTTCGAAGCTACAAAGAAGCTTGGGTGTGCATTTCATTTAGTCACCTAGTACAATTTATACCTTGCAAATTACAAGGCAAACTTTGCCTCTTTTGAAAAACCACCCTTTTTAAACTTGCAATTGCAAAATAAACAACATGAGCAGGTCCACTATGATAAACCACATCCCCAACAACTTTCACAACTCAAATATAAGGTATAATACAACATTGGGTTACTTTTTACAAACATATTTTGCATTTTTAGGGTTTTATTATGCATATTTTGCCTATTTTTGCACATAAGAGTCTTTTATGACTCTTAATGCAAAACTTACATTGATTTATCCCCTAACCCACCATCCTCTGATTCATCAAAATGTCATGAATCTTTGTGCATATAAATCATCTTTTTTGGAGTGTAAATGCACTACTAGTTGTAAAAACAGGTTATACATATTGGAATGATCAATTTACAAATTAAATCTTAAATTATTGATCCTTAGACAAATTTGGGCATGTAGTTTAATATATACAACTTTACCAATTTGGAACTTTGGTTTTACAATGCATTTTCTATCCTTTATGCACACCAGGTAGGTTTATGTCTCAAAAAGCCAATATAAGTTTATAGATAGGTGTAAAATCACAAATTACAACTTATGCAAGTTGAACCACCAAACCTATACTACACCCAAAGTAGATGCCACTTTGTACAGTTGGTTAGTTGGTAGCCTTTTTTATTTAACTCATACCCATCTTGATATTTCCTTTGTTGTTGGTCTTGTTACCTGGTATATGTGAACACCCCATAAGAGCCATTGGAAAGCAACAAAAAAGATACTTCAGTATATTTGGGGTACAATTTAATTTGGGATACATTACATTTTTGGGGGGACTTCTTTGTTGGTTGGTTTCATTTATTTTGGTTAAGGTGGAGACCCTAATGATCAAAAGTATATTGCAAGTTATATTTTCAGTCTTGGTTTTGGACTTGTCATTTGGGCTTGTAAGAAACAACAAGTTATTTCTCTTTCTTTAGCAGAAGCAAAGTATCGACCATCAGTTAATGCAATTCAACTAGAAGCCTTATGGCTTCGACAAATCCTTTCAAAATTTGGATTCTAGCAACAACATCCAACCACACTATAGTGTGACAATCAAAGTGCCATCAAGCTTGCCAAAGATCCATCTCAACATTAGTGCAGCAACACATTGAGCTAAGCATACACTTTAACAAAAATCTTATTCACGATCGCATTCTCGAAGTGCTCTTTTTCCCTACAGATGATCAAGTTGCAAACATCTTCACAAAGTCTCTTATAGAAGCAAAGTTTTTCAAACTTTGACCTATGTTAGGAGTTCATGAAGTTGTCATTAAGTGGAGATAGGATCTAATGCCTCATTCCTTGTCCTATTGTGTCACCTTTGTAAATCCTTCAATCCTATCCCAAGTTGTTCTTAAGGGAGGATGTTAGGATATTTAAACACTTATGAGTTAGTTAAAATCAACATGATCTAATGTGTCTTTAGGTAAAAGTGTGTTTCTTTAGTGTGGTTTTTTATATGCATTTGTAGTTATGTAATCTGATGGTCACGATATGTTCTAAACATAAAGTGATCTAATGGTTCATATTCTTCTCGATACTAACAGCTATATTGATATGTGGCTTAACACCGGATTGGTCCATGATCTCTATTTAAAGAGCATGGAGGATCATTTGCTAAAGATCAATTGTGAGAAACTCTTATGTACAATATTTTTCTTTTGCATTAATATATTGTCTCAAGTGGTTAGGTTAACTAAGACAATGGATTGGTTCCCTCTTTGAGGTTTTTAACCACATAAAAGCATTGGTGTATTGAGCTTTGATATGGTTGTATGAGTGGTTGCTTAAGGTGTTCAACCTATGTGGAAATACCATGTTTTGTTGAATACACCATGCCATATCTTGCACCACCATCACAACACATACCATATACTCAATCTCCATCTTGACATGACACACCATGCCAACCCCCTCCATCTCATGACATACTTGCACGCAACTTTCATCCATCTCTTGACACACCTACATACAAACCCCCCCCATCTCATGGCACTCACCATGTCATTCTCAATATTGTCTACTTATCTACTCCATTCAAAGTTGTCATAGCATAAGGCAAATGCCCATAGAGTTAAAACTAGACAATGATGGAGTCATGTTGAAGCAAAAACAAATTTGTAGTAAGCAACAATTTAATTATTTTTACTTATTATGTGTTCAAGTTTTATATTATGTGATCAAGTTTTATATTGTTCTTATACTACACTTAATTATAGGATTATTTTGTAGAGTGTAATAATTTTTTTATGGACTTGTATGAGAAGGCATGTAACCTTTTCGCAGCACCTATTAGGTTGGACTGGTTCGACTATAGATTCAAAGAGAATAAATAGTTGAGGAAATAACTTGAGAATAAATAGTTGAGGAAATAACTTATGAAGTACATGGTAGAGTGTTATGGATTGATATTGTTGATATGGTAGAGTGTTATGAAGCAATATGAGAGGTGTGGGGCACCTTACATGGAAAACGAGCTGAAACCCCTCATTATGAACATCTTGCACTAATCTTAAAACAATATTGGGATTCCTTAAAAGCTAGTGCGATGGGAAAAGGGCTTTGAAAAGCTAGTGCGAGGGGAAAGGGGCTCACACAAATAAAGAAAAAATCTAAAAATGTTAGGTAATAATTAAATCCCAACAATTTAGTTTGTGTAAAAACATTCCAATTGAACTATTCTAGAATTGTTATGAATAAATATAGGGATTTTTTTTTAGGGATAAGGACACAAAAGCCACCAAATCAAGAGTTATTAAATTCTTATGACACTATCTTGGAGTGGGAGGATAGGGTAAATAAAGGTCAAAACAATATAGGTAAGTCAATAATAGATTATTTCATTTATGCATTGTTCATATTTTATTTTACTCTGTGTCACTATTAATTGTTTTATGTTTGTTGTTGTTAACAACCAAGAAGTGTTGAGATTAGGGTGAAGCGTTTACATAGGAATAATTAAAATAATTTGCCAAAGTAGGGTTATAAGACCATCGATGTATATTAGTGAACCGCTTTTTTAATAAATAAATATTTTATAAGGAATATAAACAACATATTTAAAAAAAATTTAATAGATGTATTTTTAACATTAGATATATAATTGTTATTGCATTGGAAAGGTGTCACTAATTATCATAAAGCAAGACATACAAAGTGACAATGGCATTGATGAGGGTGGTGAGGGTCGTGGTGATGAGGTAGTGTTAAATATATTGATCATCTAGAAATTGGTAAGTAGTTTACAAGTTGTATGATAAAGGATAASCAAGATGAAACATCTAGAATGTTGAATTTAAATTGTTATTGCATTGGAAAGGTGYCACTAATTATCATAATGCAAGACATACAAAGTGACAATGGCATTGATGAGGGTGGTGAGGGTCGTGGTGATGAGGTWGTGTTAAATATATTGATCATCCAGAAATTGGTAAGTAGTTTACAAGTTGTATGATAAAGGATAAGCAAGATGAAACATCTAGAATGTTGAATTTGTATTTTATTAAACTTTAGCAATTTTGTTTTATATATAAATGTTTTATGTTATAAATGTTGTAGGTACAGAGGATGTTAGTGATGATGAGGGTAATAAAACTACAACCTCAAAAGCATGTGGTAATGATGATAAATATAATATTAATTTATTTTAATCTATAAATTGCATTATTCAACTTGAAAATAATATAAACTTTTATATCAACACATTCATTTTCAATGTTTTTCTTTCTTCCAAGTGAGGTGTTCATGCACAACATGTTTTACTTTTTAATTGGAGACATCTACTGAATGTAAAAGAAAAAGTAATAGATGTTGATGATGACAAATTTCCTCTAGCTCAAGTACTTAATCAAATATATCTGCAAAATAAATCAATTTGGAGGAAGCAAGCCTGGAATTTGACGTTCTATAGGACGTATTTTTCATTTGAATTTGCATTTGACATGTGAATAAGAAATCCACACGTCATTATTGATAGACATCAAAATACCAAAAACGTCAAATTGACATTTAACTGTGTAGATTTCTCGTCAAAATTTGTTGTAGGTACTTACATGTTAGAGGCTTATAAGTATATACGGCCTAGGTTAATAATTATAATGCATGGCTTCAGCCTTCAAGGAACTAGGTAGGGGCACAATAATGAGGTTGATGATGCCTGGACAATGTTAGTTGAGGGAGTAAATGGACATCCAAATTACAAATTCCAACGCTCCAACCTAGATCTTCTTCGCTTCAGCATCCAACTTTACTATGTGAGAGTGATTTCCAAGTCTTCTATTGGTCATGGTTGGAGCTTTGATATTGGATCTGCTCAACATAAAATTTATGACAATGAAATTTACACAATATACAAATTATTTTGACATTAATGATTTTGGGTAAAACGTGAAGTGTCAAGCATGAAAATAATTTAACCTTAATCAAATTTTCTCTTGACAAGCTCAATAAATTTGAAATTCCAGGCCTGGGAAGAAGCTTTAAACATTTAAACATATAGTATTCATATCACATTTGACATGTACATAAATATTTGACTATGAGATGGCATTTGAGAAGCTCACTCTCTTTTAATAAAAATGGTTGATGTTTTTGTTGTATTTCACAACATGGTAATGTTATGAATCAGTGTTTATTTTAAATTCTTACTTTGTTAAATGTATGGTTTAATGTAATGAATATTATTATACTAATTTTATGATGGATAACTTTTTATATTATTGATTACTTTAATAGTGAATTAACACACAAGAGAGAGAATTGTTCTATAATTCACAGTAATATGTGGGTAAGATTTATAATGTCATGTGAAAGTATAAAACAACAATAGGGAAGACACTTAATTCATGCTTGTTTGATGGTTGGTGGAAATAACATTGTTCACTTTTCATATGCAAGTTTACTGTATATCTTACTAGGTTTTTATTAATAAAAACCTAGTAAGATATTATTATACTAGTTTTTAGTTTAATGTAATGAATATTATTATACTAATTTTACGATGGATATTTTTTTATGTTATTGATCACTTCAATGGTAAATTAACACTTTAAGGTGTTGGAAATTTAATTAAGTAGGACACATTGATGTTCATTGTCACACCATGAGATGCTACAGTTGTAGTGGGTTTGGCCACAAATCCCATAATTCTTGGAACACAAGAAGACAGTCTGTGATGAGGACTTCATATAGCATGACTAGAAGAAAGCATGAAGTTAGGAAGGAAGACATTTTGAAAAGATGGAAGCTCAGAGCTCAAGTTCTGAGAAGCTGGGACACCTTCAAAAGTGGGTAAAGAAAACTGAATAGTCAGAACAAAATGGCAGCCTTAAGGGAAGCTCAAGTTTGACATCTTCAGAAGAATATGTGGGTTACAATGGTAACAATCGTGTACATATGCGAGTTGTCTGTATAGCAGGCCGTGTATATGTGGTAAAATCCTTGGAAAATGGCTATGCATACGAGTTGTAGCATGGTATGATGGTATAACTCTTTGTTGCAAGGTCTAACATGATTTGTTGCAGGGTTTGACATGTTTTTTTGCAAGTTTTCATGATTACATGTTGGCATACATAATTGATATATGTATGATGATGACATATGGTTGAGTGTTGAAAGACTATATTGGATGCATGGTACTAACCCTAGAGTGTGGATTGAGACATTTTTTCTGTTGAGGAACAATGTTGGTTGTGACAGTGAAGTTATGTCACCTTGGTTATGAGATATATCATGATGATGCKAGCTAGATCTATCGAGGCACACTTCTAGTACATGTATTTTTGGATGCTTAGTATTTGTTGTAGTGAATGGAGGTTGAGGAAGATCTATTATGATACATGGCTGGTACATAATGGAGTTCCATTGATATATMTTTTGATGTATCATTAGAAGAATATTTGTTGGATATCTCAGTACATGCATTTGGCATATGGTTGAGCTACATATTGGGACATGTATTTGATGAGTTGATGAGATGGTCATGTTGTACATCATTGATGAGTCATAGCTTGATSTATAGTTGATGCATGATTGGCACATGTTTTATGGTGGATATGGCATACATGTATGAGGACACATCTTGATTGTAGTTCATCTTGTTGTGGTATTGGTGCATGGTTGATGCACTTGCTTGGTACAAGTGGTGATACATGTTTGGTGCACTTTTTGATGTATGGGTAATATAGTTGAGACATTTGTTATGATGCTTGATGGTTGAGATGCATGATTTTGGCACTTGGTTCGTGGTAGAGGCATATCATGAGTGATATGACATTTGGTTGAGGCACATGGTTGACATGTTGGTAGAGGCATATGATTGGTACACACTATTTTCATATGGTTGATACACTCCATTGATGATATCCTATGGCATATTGTATGGTATTAATATACATGATTGATGTACATGGGTGTTGTGCATGGTTGGCACACAATATGCCACAAGATGCACTTGGTTGATATTTTGGTCATGATTCTCTATTTCATTGTTGACATATATTTTGCTTCATGACATATGGTATGGAATGAGTTTGATACATGGACAAGTCCAAGGATCATCATAGAAAGATCGATCGATCTATGTTCTAGTTGAGCAGTAGCATTTGCAGCATAATCATATTGTAGTGGTAGAATATTGTTCATATTGCAGAGAAGAAAGGGGGAGACATACCCATAGGGGGAGTCATTCTTCTTCCCATGATTCCAAGAGGAGATATTCATCAGATGCAAAGATGAATACTTGGAAAAGGAGCTCTATACTTGGGGAAAGAGCACAGAGGCATAGTTCCAAGTGGAGCGATGGTCAAAGGGGGAGCATGAGCGATATGTTTTTAGAATTACATCAGAGTGATATCCCTTGTTCAAAAGGGGAGAGATTATTCAGAGAAAGATCAAAGGCATCTAGGCAAGGGGAGCAGCCCCAAGGAGAGAACTACCCTTTTCCATTGATGTCAAAGGGGGAGAAATAGTCACATTGATGTGATTGAGATGACTATTTATGTAGAGAAATGCCTTGTATACATGTTGTCATCAATGATTGGTGTTGAGATCAATGTTGGTATTTCCATCAATGCCAAAGGGGGATATTGTTGGATCATGTTGTCATTGATGCCAAAGGATTGATGTCAAAGGAACAATGTCTTGTCATAGTATATTGATAGATCATGTATTGTCCTTGATGTCAAGTGGAGTCATAGTCATATGATGTCATGCATAGATGAAGATGAATCAATGAGTTTTCATTGATATATGATGCATAGATGAAGATGGATCGATGTGGTTTCATTGATATATGATGCATAGATGAAGATGGATTAATGCATTAATGTATTGATTGTTCATGGGTTATTCCAAGTTGGATTGATGTAAATATGACTCATTATTGGCATGTCATGGTTGATAGGAAGTACAAATGGATGAACTCCAAAGTGGTCCCCTTATGGTGAAAGCCCTCACGGGAAGATGCTTTGCAGTTGAGTTACCCTAATAGTATGGTTAGAGAACCCATACTTAATTGTGGAATAATGAGATGAATATCAGTGAATTTGTCAGTGAAACTATCCTAGAAGAATAGTGTTTGTCATGCCATTTTCGGTGGTATGTGGAACATCGCATAACTCCTCACGGTTAGAGAGTTATGGCCATGCGAAGTTGGAGAACCCTTATGGGTCATCTAGAAGCCCCAAAAAGTCAAAGAAGTCAAAGTGATTACAAAGAATAAATTAATAATAATAATAATAATCTATTTTTAAGGTCACAACCAAGCCACACCAAATTGGTGTATGAGACCCCCTTGTTTGTGGGACAAGGGACCCCCCTCCGCCCAGCGATTTGACAGGTAAAGTCTACGAAGGTATACATTAAGTGATAAAGTCAAAGAGGATTATTTAAATAATAAATTAAATGGAGAAATTTCTAATTGTGGAAATTTGTTATAAGAGGGTTAACCCTAAAATGAGGAAAGTGGGTTAAGTGGTCAAGTGGCTATTGGATACATGGACAAGTGAAAAATTGGGCAAAGTTGGACATAGGTGACTATGTGGACAAAGTGGCCTAGAAGATGCTTCTAAGGAAGTTACTTGGAGAGTATAAATAAGAGGTAGGGGCCTCTTGTAGAAGACATCTCTTAAGTATATATTGAAGGTCTATTCCAAGAGAGAGATTAACTAGAGGATATCATGGACGCATCAAAGTTTCTGTAAGTCTGACATCTTGATGGAGAAAGTTTTGGAAGTTTAGAAACCCTAGTTTTTGAAGGAGTATGTGAGTAGTAGTGGGGCAGAGAGTGTACATACGTGAGATGTAGTGAGCCAGAGTGTGTACACACACAGGCTAAAGGAGGACAAAGTGCATACAGTTGAAGGAAGTCATGAATATTTGAATGTGAGTTGATGCCAGGTTCCTGAAGTTTGAAGCAATTTCTAGATCTACATTCTATGGGCTCAGATCTGCCCTAGAAACTCTGGTATGGTTAMATAGTTGTCTTGATGGATATTCTTGCTTATTGTATGGTGATTTCTTAAGGCATTCTTGGTATGGATGTTGTGATAAGGTTTATGTTGGTTGATTGACTGAGTGAGCAGCACTTTGATGCTTCAGTGTTGATATGGTTTCCATAGTAATCTGATTTCTTATACATGATTAAGTAGCATTCATATTGTATGGTTGAGGAGCATGAGTAATTTGTTGGAGAGCATAGATATGTTGTGATTGGTTATAGTTCAGATTGGACAGTGAAAGACAGAAGTAGATGTGACCGAAGGCTGCAAAGGATCTGAGTTTATCAAGGAGACAAAACCCTAATTATTCAGAAGGAATATGCAGGTTGTAGTACAGACAGGTCGCGTACATACATGAGTTGTACTATTGGTAGGGCGCGTACATACGTGTGTTGCAATACTGACAGGTCGCGCACCTATTGACATATTGGTATCTGTTGGGGATTGAATCCTCTTATCAATTGGTGCTGAGTTGTGTAAGTTGAGTCTTGAATTGTAGAGCTAGTGCTCTTGTGGAGTTGTAACTCTATTCAGTTGATGTTGATAACCCAAGGATTGTAGTTCATAATAAAAAGAAAATAGTACATACATCTTGTGTTCTTTGTGTTCCTTGTGGCGATGACTTATTGATGATTTATGTTGTTGATATATGTTCACATCTAACTGGTTATAAATGACAGTAATAAGTGATAATTAATTAGTGATTTCTAACTAAGGAGTTTTGGGAAGGGAAGTTTGAAAAAGAGCCCTACACTGATTCACCCCCCCTCGCAGTGTGGTTGGTGTGTCCAACAAAAAACAATAAAGAAAACACTTAATTCATGCTAGTTTGATAGTTGGTGGAAATAACATTGTTCACTTTTCGTATGCAAGTTTACTGTATATCTTACTAGGTTTTTATTAATAAATTTTTTATTAATAAAAACCTAGTAAAATATTATTATACTAGTTTTTGGTTTAATGTAATGAATATTATTATACTAGTTTTATGATGGATATTTTTTTTATGTTACTAATCACTTCAATAGTGAATTAACACAAGAGAGAGACTATTCCATAATTGACATTAATATGTAGGTAATATCTATAATGTCATGTGAGAATATCAAAAAAACAATAAACAATAGGGAAGACACTTAATTCATGCTAGTTTGATGGTTGGTGGAAATAACATTGTTCACTCTTCATATGCAAGTTTACTATATATCTTAGTAGGTTTTTATTAATAATTTTTTTATTTTGTTATTAGGGTTTGAATGAATTTTTATAACATGGTATGAAATATATGCATGTGATGTCTCCTCCTTTGCCTTCCACCAACACTAAAGGTGCAACATATTCAGCTTATTCTATTGAAATATCTCCTTTAGGACATGTGTACGATTACAAGTGTACACTTTTCACTAAGGCATGGTTTAAATTTTTTTTTTCAATAAGGTTTTGTTTAAATGTTTTATGTGGTTTTCTTTTTGTTTCATTTTATATATAATTCTTGTTATTTGACTTCATCTTCTTGTCTTAAAATCCTCATAATCCTCATTGGTACAACTTATGTTTGGAAAATTGTTGCAATGATTTGTGTTTTAATTTTGTTGTTTTTGTGAGATTTTATTGTTGGGACTCATATGACTATTATCTACTTGTCTCGATTTGTATTAATTTGTTATATTAGGGAATTTTGTTATACTACCCATGGTGATGTAGAAACAACATCTATTTGGTTGTAATTAAGTCTAGTCTATGTAATTGTTAAGGGTTAATACATTAGAATCTCATCGGTATCTAATCACATACATTTATAACCACTTTGTTATTTTGTGAGTTTTCTTTTTATCATGTAATTATACCTCAATTCAAGGAGGGAGTATTCACAATTGGGACTTATAAATTGGGAATCCATTTTATGGATTGGTTTCAATCATCTCAATTTTCATTCCATTTTGTTTATCACAAATTGAGGACACATTTACTAATTGGTCTTACTATATATTTAGGTTTGGAAAGATGTTGATCCTTGCCAAGGCCATCTACTCTATTTGAACATTATAACTTCAAAGTAAGCAAGGATATTCACTTGTGTTATTGTTCAAGGGTTGATATATAGTAGATTTTCCTCCCTTCCATTTGACACCTATATTAAAGTGGAGGGAATACTTAGAATTGGAAATTTGTATACACTTAGACCTCTCTTTATGTTGTACTTAACATAAAAACATACAATCAGTACAACAATTTAACATAAAAACATGCAATGGTTCTAGTATGATTTGAAGACTTGTGTTACATCCATAATTACCAATCCAATGAGTGTGATTCACTCCCAGGAATCATAGAATGAGAAGAAATTCCTACTTGTCTCCACTTCCTATCTTCACAAGACAATAAAGAAATATGAAGGATCGTAAAATCAAAAGAAAAAATCCAACCAATCATAAATCCAATACTATATGTGAGTAATATATTGATAAATTCAATAATTAGTGACACCATGATAGATTCAACAACATGGTTATTTGGGTCGACCATAAATATTTTACACGATTAGTAGATTGTATGGATTTATGTCCAGTGAGATCCATCTAAGGACTCAAGAACTAAGGAAAAGGTTGAAAGTCCTATTTATGATAGGTTATGGAGTAAACTTTCCAAATTCCTAATATAAGGTGATTATTTCTATTTAGAAAACAACCCCCTACAAGTAAACTTGATCTTTTTTATGGTTACCACCAGATACGTATGAACGAGGTTGACATTCCCAAGATGACCTTTCAAACTCATGAGGGCCACTATGAGTTCTTGGTCATGCCATTTGGCCTGTGTAATGCCCCCTCCACTTTATGAAGTCTCATTAATCATGTCTTCTTTCCTTTTATCCATCATTTTGTCTTAGTTTTCTTTGATTATATTCCCATCTATAGTAAAACATGGACAACCCATCTTTCCCATGTGGATCGAGTTCTCCTTCTCCTTTCTTAGCACCAAATTTTCCTCAAACAATATAAATGTGCCCTTGGAGCTTCAGAAGTGGAGTATTTGGGTCATATTGTTGGAAAGGATGGTGTTAGGGTGGATCCTAAAAAAAATGAAGCTATGCAGGATTGGTCTTGCCCCAAAAATCTCAAGAGTTTGCATGGTTTTCTGGGTTTAATGGGCTATTATCACAAATTTGTTAAGAACTATGGAAAAATTGCAACCCCTCTCACTGTTCTCCTTAAAAAGAATGCTTTCAATTGGACTCRTGTAGATAATCAAGCATTACATGCTATGAAAGAGGATATGTGCACAACTCCTGTCCTGGCCCTTCCTGACTTTAAAAAGACTTTTGTCCTGGAATGTGATGCATCTAGGAAAGGAATTGGTACAGTCCTTATATAAGATGGTCGRCCTTTGGTCTTCACTAGAAAATAATTGTCGGAGTGCCATTTGGGCCAATCAATCTATGAAAAYGAAATGATGGCCATTCTGCATGTTGTGGATCTATGACATCCTTATCTATTGCGGAAAYGCTTCCAAATTAAGACAGATCATCAAAGCCTCAAGTATTTTYAGGAGCAACAACTTTCATCCCCAAAGYAATAAAAATGGGTGACCAAGCTATTTGGATATGATTATGAGATCATTACAAGAAAGGAAACGACAATGTGGTTGCAAATACTCTTTCCAGGAAATATGAAGATGAAGGGTCCCTCTTTTATCTATCMTTCATTGTACCATATTAGCTACAAGTTGTTCACCAGGAATGGTTGCAAGATCCCAAGCTATCGCGTATGATCCAACAATTGTAAGAAAAATCTCCAGTTTCTCTAGAGTACTCTTGGAAAAATGAATATCTTCACTACAAATTTTGTATGTATTTAAGCAAACAATCACAACTTAAATCCATGGTGTTATCCAAGCTTCATGCTACACCCACAACTGGGAATTGTGGGTTTACCAAAACCTATGTCAGGGTCAAACATTCTTTTTTCTTGGATGGTATGAAGCCATATATCCACACCTTTGTGGAGAAATGTGATGTATGTCAATGCAACAAGGGAGAAACAGTCAAAGCCCTTGGCACACTACAACCACTTCCAATTCCACCTGCTATTTGGAGGGATATTTCTATGGATTTCATTGTTGGCTTACCTAAATCGAGCAATAAATCCATCATCATGGTGGTTGTTGATCGTCTTTCCAAATATGTTCATTTGTGTGTTCTTAAACATCCATTAAATACATCCACAATGGATCAACTTTTCATGGATCATATCTTCAAGCTTCATGGCATGCCTCATTCCATTGTCTCTGACCGAGATCCCACTTTCACCACCAATTTTGGCAAGAATTGTTCAGGCTACAGGGCACCCAATTTCATCTCAGCACAGCATATCATACCCAGATTGATGGTCAAACTAAATTTGTCAACAAGTGTTTAGAAACATATTTGAGGTGTTTTTCATCTAAGAGGAAAAATCAGTGGGCTCAATGGTTACCCCTCACGGAATGGTGATACAACACTTCTTACAATACAGCTACTCGCTTGAATCCTTTTGAAT
>SNQJ01S0025659.1:108713-133982 GCA_010110895.2 Picea sitchensis
TGGCCATCACATCCTCTTATACTAACACCATAGCGGTAGTGGAAGTAGAGGTAGTGAAATAAAGGATACAATATTTTGCATAATCTGGTGGGTGCAAAAGAGGTGTGTTTGTTAAGGCATGCTTAAGAGCATTGAATGAGCGTTGAGTAGTTTCATCCCAAATGAAACGGGCATCTTTCTACAGCAATCGCATAAATCCTTTAGTGATTTTGGAGTAATTTCAAATGAAGTGGCAAAGAAATTTTTCCTTCCCTTGTAAACTTTGTGGTTGAGTTAGATTATTGTGAGGAGGTAAAGCTAGAATGGCTTTGACTTTTAAGGGATCCAACCTAATCATGTCTTTGGAGACTTCAAAGCCAAGGAGTCTCCCTGATTCGACAATGAAGATGAATTTATGGGGGTTCAAACGGATGTTGTAAAACCGACATCGAAGAAAGATGGCTCGTAGGTGACCAAAGTGGTCTCGTCGATGAGACCAGTGAGTGGCAAAGTCATCGAGATAAGGTTCAAATATATGTTTGATATCATAGAATGCATACGACATGGCCCACTGAAAAGTATATCTAGTGTTTCTAAGGCCAATAGGTAATTTCCAATAAGCAAAATTCCCCCAAGGGCAGATGAATGTTATTTTATGTTGATCAGCCAGTAGAATTTCAATCTGGTTATATTCAGAAAAGCCATCCATAAATGATAAAATGATGCTTCCAGCACAATTATCAATAATTTGGTCGATAAAGGGTGTAGGGTAATTTTCCTTGGGACAAGCCTTATTAAGATATCGATAATCGACACAAACACGAATGGTCCCCTATTTATTGGCGATCGTAATGATTTTGGAAACCCATTTGCTCAGAGGGACATGATAAATAAAACCATATTTTAACAGTTTTTCGACTTGTGCCTTCATGGCCACGTTTTTCTTTGGATGGATCGAGCGAAGTTTTTTTCTTAAAGGTTTAACTCTTGTGTAAGTTTTTATTTCATGTATAATGATCAATGGATCAATCCCAGGAATTTCTTTGTAAATCCAAGTGAAGATGTTGTGGGATTCCTTGAACAAGACAGTGTAAGTTTCAACTTCTTCAGCTGAACAATTGGTGCCTAACTATATTTTTTCCATGATACCTTCTTTGATTGATATGTCGAGAGTAATAGTGGAAGAGATGTTTCCCAAATTCCCCTCAGAGATGGTATCCTAAGTATTGGAGATTGGGGAAAGTTGACAATATCACTAGGAAAGATAGAGTGTATATCTTTCTCGATATCATCCAAACTCGGAAGAAAGAATGAATAGTGGTGGTTTTCATCCCATGGTGCCTCCTCGATACTAATCATCTCCATAATAGATTCATCGGATGGAAAAATATGTAGGATGTAATCGAAAGTAGAGGATAGGGAATCTAACTAGTATGGTAATGAATAAGTCGTGGATGCCAATAGATTTTGGTCATCCGGTGAAGGAGAGGCAAACTAGATGTCATTGTATTCAACCTCTGTAGGACTAAGTTGCATGGTATCATCTAGTGCGTCAAATTCTAAATAACTAGGCACGATCCATGGATCAGATGATTCATAGTATTGATGTGCCATAGTTGAGATCATATTGATCATTGCAATATGTTGCGTAGTGGGAGGAAGAGGTGCAGGAAAAGTACCCATAAGCGAAGAGTATTTCAAAAGACCTACTATTCCAACACTTTCATAAGTGATCTTCGAATCTCCCAGAAAATGAATGTTGTTGGCCATTTGAGTGTGAGTGTCGGGGGTGTAGTAATTTGATTGATCGATAGTCACAATTTTACCTTGATGGGAAAACTGGACACATCAAAACATCGATAAAGTGACGGAAGTCATAGCATAAAACCAACTTCTTCCTAGAAACAAGTTATAATCAAGGGGAGCATCGACTAAATCAACATCTACTGAAACAATCTTGCCTCTTAATTGAACGGCTAAGGACTGTAATAGTCCATGAGGATGAAATCCTCTCCCATCAAATTCTCGTAACATGGTGGGAGATTGATTAAGACTAGGTGATTTGAGGCCTTTCCAACAAGCCAAAGACATGACACATGTGGAAGTTCCCTCGTCCAATATCGTACGATGAATGTGTTGATTTTGGAAAATGACATTGATCTGGAAAGAAAGTTGGTGAGAGTGACGTGATTTAAAATTATCCAGGTTAAACATGATATTATTATATGACTCGGGATCTATTGCTCTGATGGATGCCAATAGATTCCTACGTGACTAGGGCATTGTTGTAGAACTTTTAGAGATGGCATAACACACGGTGCTTGGGCCAAATCTTCAATGATGTTGTAATCTTGAGCAACACGTGAATTAGGATTGAAAGTTGATTTTTGAATACTACTCTTGGGTGGACGTAAGATAGATTCAAAGGTAGGTTTCTCAATCTGGAGTGGCCCAGATGGAGGAGTAATGGTGGTGGATGGTCGATCCAATGTAGTACCATTAGTTAATTTTTCCTTATCGTGTTTAGTTGGAGGCGTGTCATATGTCATAGTACGAGTGATCAAATCTATCCCATTAAACATGTAAATGTGCGCACTCGATGAAGCTTCCTCACTAGGAGGATGATTTGGATTACCTCTTGCTGGAGGTGTAGGAGCTTGTGCAACCAGTGACTGGTGTTGTGGAAAAGGATGTGTCAAGACAACAGGTTGAGAATTTCCTTTGAAAAGTTTTGCAACTTCGTCGTGATGAGGACAATCTCATGTTTAGTGATCGTCACCACAAATTAGACATGGAAATTTTGTTTTTCATTTTGGTTGTTTCTCAATAACAGGTGGTTGTGTTTGTGCTTTTAATTTTCATTTGGATTATTGTTTTTCTTTGGTTTATTCTTCATTTTATTCTTCCCCCCAACTATTGCAGAGAAGCAGGTTGAACTACATTCACCTCATATACTTGAGTTGGGGTGGATCTTGGTGAGAGTGAATTCGATCTGATAGTGGGGCCAATGACTGAGCGATTAGTCATGTGGGTCGACTATGAACTCGATTGGGTTTTGATGGAACCGATAACTCCATCTACATGAGTGGTGGAGGATGGTTTTGATGGATCGGTTGACGTACAGGGAGCAATTGGAATCAATTCATACAAAGTATCGGATTGGGAATAAACCAAGTCGAGAGACTGGGCATGAGCAATGGCTTCCTCTTTAGTAACGACACCACACATGGCTACATCACGAGTAATCAGAGGTAAACAAGATTTAGTGAACCATTTAGCCAGTAATTGGTCAGGAATGGTTGCTTTGATCAACCATCGTCATCATCTCCACTCATGAATATGATTAGAGATATGTACGGAGTTGGTTTGACGAAGGGAAGTCAATATTTTTGTACCAGTCTCATAATGGATGGGTATTTGAAAGTGCATGAGAAAGCCCATGGAAAGGGAATTAAAATCTTGAAAAAATTTGTGTTGTAACTCAATGTACCATTTTTTTGTTGAACCCGTAAGTGTATGATGGAAAATATGTAACTAGATAGAATCATCCATTGGTGAATTTGATGAAAACCATATATGAAAATTAATAACATGGTTATTAGGGTCTTCACCAGGTTTACTGTCAAATTTTGGGATATCGGAAGTCAATTTAGCAGGAATAATTGGTCAAAAAGGAGAATGTAATATAGGATCATTTGTCAATCTCGATAGATCTGGTATATCTAGAGTGGCTAAGAACGGTAGATGTTGATTGACCTAAGGATGATACTGGTGCGGCATGGGGACACCACTAGGTCCATAAACTAGTTGAGGTGGATAGTTGTAGTGAGCAGGCCCTCCCATATACTGTTTTTGTTGACCAACAAAGGTAGAATTTATTTGTTAAGGAATGTTCATGAAAGGAGAAGGGAAACCCATTTCGCCTTGGGGAGGATAACCATGTAACCCGGGGGAGGATAGTTTGCTTGATTAGCTTGAGGTGGATAAACAGTCTTCCCTTGAGGAGGGTAACTGGGTTGTCCTTGAGGAGGGTAAGGATTTGGCCCTTGGGAAGAATAAGATTGTTGACCTTGAGGACCCCAAGTGGGATTCGGGACCCCCAGGAAATTTTGTCTAGAATGTAATCCATAAGGAATGGGATTCAGTATTCCTCCTTGTGGGTTGGGGTTTGATGTCCCTCCTTGATATGGTTGATGAAACGTACCTCCTTGGGATGGTCCCCAGGATTGTGCAGGGTTTCTAGTGAAATAAGGTTGTCCCCCTGCCATCGATTGGGTAATAGTTGGGGTTTGACCGATGAAAGGGTGTTTCCCTCCAGTCAGCATGAGTGTGTGGAAGGACGGTTTCCCCCGGTAGGGATGTGTCCTCTATATGGGGGCTTCCCTTCAGTAGGTATTTTTCCTGTAGTTGGTTTGATGTGTGTGGCATGGTTTTTCATCCTCTGATGTGAAGGTGTCCTAATAGGGTTTTGTGGAGTATATGAAATGGTAGCTTGAAGAGGAATAGTAGGTGTAACCATCAAGGTACTTTGCACATGACTAGGAAACACAACCCCTGTTTCATTGTGAAATTTCCCTAAAGTGGTAGAAATATTGACTCTTGGTTCAACGAGACGGTTAATAGGCTGACCTAACGGTCCTCCCTCTGCACCGGCAGTGGTAGAGGCATGAGGAGGGTCAAAAGGCAGTCGGCTAAAATTTAATTTTTTGTAAATATCTCGTCTCGATGGAGTCCTCCATATAAAAAGAATAGGAGTTTGTTGTGGATCTACCATTTCAATAGAACGGATAGGAGTGGTGTATTATTCGCTAATGTTTGGTTGTATCGGTTCCATATCTAGCTAATTATATGGCCTTGATGGTAAGTGAGGGTAATCTTCTACTATAACGTTACCTGAGGAATCAATTCAGATAAGGAGTGGATCGAGAGGCACTTGCAAAGCGGGGTTGACAGGAAGGGTTCCTTCCTCAACCATAACTAAGGCTCTCTCGGCATTTGCTAGCAAAGGAGTAGTGGCACTCCCAGCATCTGAATGGCTCTCAACCTCTTCACGGTAAGTGTGTGCAGGTGAGTTAGGAGGCAAGGGTTCGTATCCTTCTAGAGGAAACCCTTGCATCCTACTTGATCTATGAAGACCTTTATCATCCACAATCTTAATTTTGAAAGACAACTATAGTAAACAAACAACACTCGCTAAAAAATCTAGAAAACCAACAAGCAAACAATGCCTTCTCTCAATGAACGTACTAGTTGGTGATGAAATCCAAAATTGTGAGATCAAAGTGAGAAGGGGCTAGGATATGAGCAGGTGGATTAGTTACGTTGGTGACCTACTTAACAGACTTACACCTTGGTGAAAGGTTCTTCACGGTTTTACCTATGGGTTATGCTCCAAGGAGCCCGAGTGAGTTTGACCAACGTCTGGTCTAGGTACAAAAAATACTTCCCTTAACCATCACCTTGTGTAAGGACCCTGAAGATCATGGCTACTAAGGATACCAACTCGCAATCAGCCTCTGGGCGAGTACAGTGGACAGTTGCGTCTGAACGTATGGGCAAGGTATCAAGTCTGAAATTATTCAATATAATTGAGGACAAGTGGACCATAACTCCAGAGGACCCTGAATGGATTCAGAATTCATGAAGCTATGAGACCAAATGAAAACAGTTGAACCTCAAGATAAACCCCCAATATATAATCATACTACTATGAACGGTTAATCCTCGGAGGGATAACATTCATTTCTCTCACGGATGCAACCTCGTGTGTAACCCCTGTGTGAGAAGTGGATCCCAGCTATGCTTATACAAAAATTGGGTTTACTCTCCCTATCATAAGATTTTGTGTTTGTCTTGAATACTTTGGAGAGTTGTTCTCACACCCTATTCCAAAGCTCTAGTCCTCGTCTATTGTTGGTGTAATGATCTAAAAAAATAAAAAAAATTAGATTGATTTTAATTAGCGTTGATTTTAATGGTTTTTCTTTACACAAAGGTGAATGAAAGTGAAACTAATGATGTTTGGTACTCGACTCCAAAAATATGAAAAGAATGAGATGCAAATTTTCTTTTCAATGAACTTCTAGATATGAGAAGGAGAAGATTTTTGTTTCTATCACTAACAAGCACTTAAGAATGCAAAATTTCATACAATTTCATTCTCAACAAGAATTCAAACAATTTTTCAAATTATAAAGAAAACCTTTCCAAAATCCAAAACCAATGCAAAAAGTATTTCTTTGTTTGATTGTGAATGTAAATCCAAAATTTTGTCACTAATAATAAAAAAATGACTTCACTACTCTGATTTGAAAAGAGGAAGAAAAGGCATACAAACAAAGACACTCTCAGTAGTCGATAAGAGACTAAAAGAAGAATAAACTATCTATTCAAAGAAAAACACCAAAAAAAAATGACACTTAATAGTCTTCCATAAATGAGTAAAGGATCAAAGACAAAGTAAACAATACTGAGATCAATGACTTTCCTTATGACAACCTCTAATCAATCATACAAACAAAAAGAGCAACAAAAAGAACCCAAGTTTGAGGAAAAACGATTATTTTTGCAATAAGGAAATACAACACATACCCAATAAAAACTAAAAGAGTGAAAAGAAGCAAGGTGTAAGTCAAACATAAGACAATGTTTGATAGAATAGGATCTGAGCTAGAGAAAAAGACCCAAGAACTATACCCAGCAAACAAACAGGCAGCAATTTTTCAAAGTAAGAAAAATTGGTGCTTTGGTAGTAACAACACCAGAGCTCTACAGTGCTCCCTAATACACTCTGGCAGAGCATTGATCAATCTATCAGTGCTCTAACTTAAACTGGAGAGGGCACTAGTTCTGAGAAAAGTTTTGGAAAAACCCAAAAAATTCAAAAACTTGGGAAAATTCAATCAGAGACTCTGTAAGACAACTTTAGCAAAGATGAAATATGTATGGACAAATCAAAACAACAAATGGGATCCAAGGATAGGAAAGAATACGAACGAAACCAAGGAAAGAACAAAAACAACTCAAATTTTTCTCACCAGTGGAGTCTCCAATTTCTGTTACAGAATAATTCCACTACAGACAGGTGAATCTTCCCTTAGATTCCAGGCCCCTAATACTAAGACAGAAAAACACAAATGGACACTAACATCCCTTTGAATTCATTTTAACTAATCAGAAAGAGAGAGAGGGAGAAAAAGTGTGATGCACCTTGTTTCGAAGTTTGTCCTCGCTGCCTCCAATATGATTTCAATCTCCAAACTCCTTATCACAAATCGACACCTGCAATGCAAAGGGAAGCAAAGAAAAACAAAGAACTCCTACTCTACAAGATTAGATTAAACAAATCCATCTACAAAGATCGAAAAAACAGTAGACAAGTGAATGAAATAATACACAAGATTGAAAGAAATAGGCCAAGTATATTAATGAGAACTTTAAAGAGATACTTACAATCACGGATGGTGTTGCAACAGCTTCTCCAAGTCCTCCTCATCCATTCCCTTGCTTGAAAGATCCACGATCGGAATGACAATGCTTTTGCTGATTATTTTCCTCCTTGTTCACCATGAGAATGCCTTCATTTATGGGCTTTGAGAGGCTCAACCATCTTGGTTATATTTGGGATTAGTTTAGGATATGACTCCATAAGTTGTGATATCTCCCTTAGATGCAACCTAAGGGATAGATTTGAGCCAAACAAACTCGATCCATCCATAGCTATTCTTAGAGAAAAAAGGGGATTTCTTTCCAAAATTTTCTCAACCAATTTGGCACTCCCTTACAATGGGAAACAGAGCACTACAACGCTCTCTGCTAGATAGAAAAAGAGTGATAGTTCTCCCTGCATATGAGTAGGGGAGCGTTGATCTTCCAAAAATTTCCAAGATGACCAATTCTCATAGAAAAACACTTTGTTTCGACTGTCAAATGATGGGAATTATTCTTCTAACATGTTTTAGGGGTTATATCAAGTGTTCTCATGGTGTTGTTCGTGAAGCAACACTTACGTGACGAAAATGAGATACTAACGACACTTGCGACAAAAGTGTGACACTTACGAAAATGAGAATATGACATTATCGAAGTGATGAAATTTGATGTGTAACATGGAGGAGATGAGATAGAAAAATATGGAAGGACATAGCACAGATGCATTATTTGCAAGAGGACGCTCCCAAGAAAGAAATAGATCTAAGTCCTCAAGTGGGAGATCTAATTCTAAGGGAAGATTTAATTCTCCTATAAATTTTGTAAAGGTATTCTAGAGATGTGGAAAATAAGGGCACTACAAGAAGCAGTGTAGATCCAAAGCTGAGAAAAAGAAGGGAATGAAGAATCTCCTTCTATAGAAGAAAAGACCTCCAAGGAAAAAGGAGGGGATATGTACTTGGATTATTCAAGCACACATGAAGATCACGAGGCATGGATGGTTGACTTGGTGCATCCTTTCATATGACTCCCCATAGGGATTGGTTCTATGAATATGAAAGGTATGATGGTGGTAATGTTTTCCTAGGTGATGACTCGACAACCAGAATCATAGGTCGAGGAAAAATCAAGTTGAGGCTCATACATGGAAGGATTATAACACTACCCGGTATTTTGCACATCCCAGGATTGGCCATAAATTTGATTTTTGTAATAAAAATAGACAATGCAAGGGTAAAAACAATATTTGAAAAGAAAACATGTAGGATGGTTCAAGAAGAAATGGTGTTGCCGAAGGGAGTTCAGTTTGGAACTCTATATAATCTGCAAGCAAGAACTATTAGTTATGGGTGTAATAGTTCCATTCTTCTTGATATTGGAGTTGAATAAGAAAAAACTCCTACAATATCTAGAGAAAAGGTTATGATGTGGCATCAAATACTGGGGAATATAGGAGAGAAGGGTCTTCGACTTCTACACGGTAAAGGTATGGTTGAAGGTATGTCTAACTTCTCTCTAGATTTTGATTTCTGTGAACATTGTGTAATAATATGGGAAACAGAATTGGGTAAGACTCCCCTCTGGTGCAACGAGGGCAAAAGGAATTTTACGGCTAGTTCACAGTGATATGTTTGGACCTATGTCGGTTCCATCATTGGTAAAATATGTGTACTATGTCTCATTTATATATGACTTCTCAAGGAATACTTGGCTATATTTCCTCAGGAAGTAATATGAAGTCTTTGACATGTTTAAATAATTTAAGGGTCTTGTTGAGAATCAAACAGAGAAAATAATTAAGGTGTTGAGGACAGATAATGGAAAAGAGTTCCGCGGGAATGAATTTAAATAATTTTACAAGAAGTGTGGTATAGCAAGGAAAAATACTACTCCATATACACCTCAGCAGAATGGAGTTGCAGAAAGGATGAACAAGACGTTGATGGCAAAAGCAAGGTGCATGCTCAGTGGTGCCATGTTAGGGAAAGAATTATGTGCAGAGGCAGTGGGTATTGCATGTTACCTAGTCAATAGATCACCCTCATCGGCGTGGGATGACAAGACTCCACAAGAGGTAAGGACTGGTAAGAAACCTTCTCTCACACATCTCAAGGTATTTAGCTATGAGGCATATGTTCATGTTCCAAATTAAAACAAGAGTAAGATAGATAAGAAGGCTTAAAAGTGTATCTTTATTGGGTATAAATATGGTCTCAAAGGTTATAAGCTTTGGAACCCATAAACTAATAAGGTTGTGTATAGTCGAGATGTGTTATTTATAGAAATGAAGGATGTTGTTAAACGGGAAGTCCTACCTAGTAAGGAAGAGCTAGAGAAAATAGAGTTTGATTTAAAGGATGATGAATCAGACTCTACAGAAGAACAGGAATCAGAAGAAGAAGATCATGATACTCTAATATTGAGGATATTGGTTCAAGAAAGAAGGCTACCAAAAAGGTATACTCCATCTGATTTTCGTTCAAATTTTTCTTTGTCTATTATTGATGATGATCCTACAACTGTGAAGGAGGCAGTGGATTCACAGGATGGAAAGATCTGGAAAAAGGCCATGGATGAAGAAATGGCAGCCTCAGATAAGAATGAGGCTTGGGACATAGTGGATTTTCCGACTGGAAGAAATCTCATTGGAAGCAAATGGGTATTTAAAAAAAAGTTGAATGTAGAAGGAAAAGTGGAGAAATACAAAGCTTGATTAGTAGCAAAGGGTTATTCCCAGGTTGAGGGAATTGATTTTGATGAGATTTTTTCTCTTGTGGCCAAGTTAAATTCTACAAGATTTATGTTATATGTTGATGTTGCATTTGATTTTGAAATAGAACATATGGATGTGAAGACAACATTCCTACATGGGGATATGGAAGATGAAGTCTATATGAAGTAGCCAAAAGGCTTTGTTGTGCAGGGAAAGAAGGAGCCGGTATGCAAGCTAAAAAGTCCTTGTATGGTTTAAAACAATCACCAAGGATGTGGTATCAAAAATTTGATACTTATATGTTGGTACTTGGCTTCACAAGAAGCGAAGATGATCACTTTGTGTATTTTAAATTAATTGGTGATCATTTGATTTATTTGGTCTTGTATGAAGATGACATGATGCTGATAGGAAACAATGAGGAGATTATCCAGGATGTGAAAACTCAATTGTCCTCTAAATTTTACATGAAGGATCTCGGTGCTTCAAATTTCATTTTGGGCATGGAAATTTAAGGAGATCATAAAAAGAGGAAACTCTGGTTAAATCAGAGAAAATATGTCGAGACAATATTGCAGAGGTTTAATATGTAGGAATGTAAACCAATCAAGGTCCTTATTCTTGTTGGTGTAAATTTATTTGTGGATCAGTGTCCCAAGACATAGGTAGAGGAGGAGGACAAATATTGTGTTCCATATGCAAGTGCAGTTGGTAGTTTGATGTATGCAATGGTCTGTCCTAGACTGGACATTGCACATGAAGTGGGAGTTTTGAGAAGGTATATGTCAAAACTAGGGAAGGAGCATTGGACAACAATAAAAAGAGTTTTTAGGCATTTGTGTGGCACTGCTAGCTATAGATTGTGCTACCAAGAAAGACCAGGATTGGACAGAGTGTTGGACATACATGGCTTTGTATATGCAGACTAGGCTAGAGATCTGGATCATAGGAGATCTACAAGCAGGTATGTGTTTAACCTATTTGGAGGAGCAATCAGTTGGGTGAGCAAAAGGCAGGTTGCAGTGGCACTTTCAACTACAAAATTTGAATACATGGCAGCCACTCATGCAAGTAAGGAAGAAATATGGTTACAAATATTGTGTTCGGTTATTGGGTTGGTACATCAAGATGTAAGGATGGATTGTGACAGTCAGAGTGCAATTTTTTTGGCAAAGAACTTGTCTTATCATTCAAAGACAAAGCATATTGATATTCAATATCACTTTGTGAGAGACATGATTGAAGAAAAGAAAGTGTTGTTGATGAAGGTGGATAGTTTGAAGAATGTTGCAGATTCATTAACAAAATCTATCAGCACTAGGAAGTTCTCTTGGTGTAGAGGATCCATGGGAATTCTTGCTCTGGATTGTTGACTATGTAACCATGTAACCCCTTGTATGCAAAAAAAATAACAAGTGGGAGAATGTTGGATATGTGTTATATTCTTTGCACGAATAGCTCTAGTGTATTCTATGTTGCACCGGGTGTGCGAGGGGTTTGAGGGGTGCCGCTAGGCCCCCCCTTTGGGGGTTGCAGGGGAAACGTGTCACATATTTTCCTCATTTTTCGTGTCACGTCAATTTTTGTTTCCATTGTTGGGCGGTTTTTCAACACATGGTTTTTGTCGATGGTTTGATATTTTCGGTTAAGGAATTAGGGTTGTTGACTAATCCAGGTCATTGGGTTAGGGTTTTAGATGTCGTTGGATTCTATATGTATATTGTATTGTAAACAATGTATTACTATATATGAATATAGAATATGTCAATTTTATCGGTTTGGGTTTCCAGGGGAAAAAAACTCTATGTAATGTGTGTATTTTCCATTGTATATTTTTTGTTCTTTTATTAAAAATGTGTTTGCAGTGAAATATTGTACAAGGTTAAAATATACAAATGTTGTAACTGGGACAACAGTATTTAGAGTTCTACTACTACTGAGTAATTTTTCTATCAAATGTTTAGTAACACTTGAGTATTGTTGGTACGATGATCATGATGTAAATTCTCACTAGTACTAATGATGCACTTATTTACAAGATGAAATTGATCTCTTATAGGAGATGTTCTTATTTTTTGTCTTTATCCCATGCAGGTTACCTTGTAAATTCCATGGATGTTACAATGGAGATGATCGTGTTTTGTTCCAGGTAGGTTACCTTGTAAATTCTATGGAGACGTTCTTGTTTTGTTCTGGGCAGGTTACCATGAAGGAATAATTGGTCACAACACTAGAAAAACGTTTTTTGTGCTTCTTATTCTTGTTCCAAGAAAGTCATAGGTGATAGATACAAGAAAGAGATATAGTGATGGTTGTAGTTGTTCATGTTCTTATTCTTGTTCTTGTTCCAAGCAAGTCATAGCTGATATCCCTGAGAGGGAGCTATAGTGACAGTTGCAGGAGGCAACATATTAGATGATATCTAGTTTGAGACATGGATCAAACTATCCAGACAAGAAGTTGTATACATGATAGTATACATCCATGTACCGAAGAAAGAGACGACGAAATTAGAAACTTCTGGAAATAATGGTACTTTTATGGGATATAGAGTGTCTCATATGGAGACTGATTGTGAGGAGTAGAAGGCTCTGATGGATGACCGCACAGTTCCCTCTAGTCCAAATATTCATCCTTTAGACTATCAGGAGGAGTCAGTAAAGCCAGCAGGGCCAGTGGGTCTACCTAGAGATGTTACAGTGACCAGGAGGAGGCCAGCATGGATTTGTGACACCTTGTAGGATGTAATGAGGCATGCATCTCCCTATAATATTTTTAGGGAGAGAAAACGACCTTAGATATTCTTGAGTTATATGGCATTGATGAGCCACATCATGAGGAGGAGAAGATATATCCACCAGTGGTGAGGAAAGTGGACCCCCAAATACTAGCTCAGAAGGATCCATATTTCAAAGGGAATCATCCCTCAAGATCCAGTAGGGAGGAGAAGCCCCCCAGGACAGTTCATAAGAGATCAGACTTCATAAGAAGTCAACAAATGGCTATAGAGATTGTATAGACTTAGAGGGAGTCAAGATTTAGAGGGAGAATGCAGATTCAGATTGAGCTTGATCTCAAAGAGATTCAATTGACTTGGAGGAAGATTTGATTATTGAGAGAGAGTTCCCCCTCAAATTTAGGCCGGAGAGAGACATCTTCCAGAACTGACAGACAAGTGTCATGAGTTGAGGAGGCCTCTAGGAGATGTGAGATATCCTGGGAGGATACACTTGTTTTAGTAGAATTTTCTACATTTACAAAGGAGGAATCCAGTTAGGACGACTGAGATATGGATTTTGTCTCAGTCATGGAGGGAGAAACAAGTGAGGCAGACTAGACAGTAGGACTTACTCCAATGACAGAGGGAGTTGGCCTCAAAGTTCAAGGTGGAGGATCTTGACCATATGTAATATTTCTTGGGATTAGAGGTGTGACAGAGATCAGATGAGATCTTCCTCAGACAAGGGGTACTAATGAGGTTCGATATGATGGACTGCAATTCCATGGCTACACCTATGGAGACAAATCTGAAGAAGTTGATTGATTATGCTTCAGATTCATATTTGGTGGATCCCACGATGTATAGGCAATTGATTGGATTCTTGATGTATCTGGTGAACACCATGTTAGATATTTTCTTTGGAGTGAGCAACTTGCGCCATTTTATGGTAGAGTTGAGATGCTACCATTAGGTTGCAACAAAGCATGTGTTGAGGTACCTACATGGTTTTTATAGCTCAAAATGTCATTGTTATGCATTTTTTATGTTGGCCTACTCATTCACACATATGACAACCATTTTTGTTGGAGTTCCTTTAAAAAAAATCATTTTTTGTATGTTGTACGCACCCTAATACATATGAAAAGAACGTACATATGCTAGCTATATACCTGAAAGCCTGCGTATACTCTAAAAAATTGCAAAAAATAATAAATTCTTCGCTTTTCGACAGAGTTTACAAGATATTTTGGGTTGCACAACCATTTTACCTCTTGTATCCCTTCTGAAAATCGAATAACCATCATTTCCTCATATAAAAAAGGCCCTAGTGGGGTCTTTTGGACATATGAAAGAGGAGGCAAGTGAACTCTACCAAAATTTATCCCTTGTATTCCAAGCCTTTTTGCATCCTACTCTAAGTTTCATCCTCAACATTCCCTAACATTCATCCTCCTTATACAATCCATCCCTTTTCCCTATATTGGTATGTTGGTTGTGAGGATAACATATTGGGAATAGTGCACTTGGAGTCAAAGTAGAGGAACCCAGGTGAGGTTCGTGGAGCGACATCGACAATATTCAGGTTGTAACTTCAAATATTGTTGCTAATAAAAGAGAAATCTTCTTGTCCTAGATCTATGTGTCTTTATGTCTACATTTATAAATGGTTTTCATGAATATCTAGAAATTTAGATGATCTTGAAAATTTTTCATATGTTGTTATAGTTTGTTCTATGAAGTTGTTTCAGGTTAGCTTTGGGAGGAGGCCTGCAATCTTGGAACAGACAACGACAGGAAGGGATCTACGACAGATGGAAGGACTTAATGTACATATTTCGATAGTATCTCCCTTCCCTTAATTATCGTTAGGTCTTATTGTATTTGGGTAGCATAGAAGCTCTTTTGTTTTTTAAGGTGTCAAGGCTCTGCCTATTCGCTAGACCTGGATTAGGGGGATTTTTCCCCATAGCAGAATTGGCAACTCCATTGGGAAGTCTCTCTAGGGTATTTTTAGGAGATTATTTTTATCTTGAATTCCTATTGTTTTATGTGATTTCTGAGTCTTTAAGAGTCACCTTCCAAGTGTTTCCAGTTTTCCTAATCTAGATGATAACTATGAACTTTATCTCTTTTTTGAGTTGTTTCAGCACTATACGCGTCATGTTCTATACCCATCACTCATGCATGTGCGCTCTAATTTATCCCAGCATGTGTACATCCACAGTCTTTCTATGCACAGCACGTGTCACTGTTCTTTTGAAAAAAAAATCAAAAAAAAAAAATTGCTTCTAGGAAACCTTTGGTCTCTCAGGTCCTCCTGAATACCAGAGACCTCTATTAACTATGGTTGAGAGAATTTAAGTCTCATATTGTCTATGAAGCTGTAAATAAATCATCTTGTATAGTTTTCTTTGTCTCTTTCTGTCTTTGGATTCTGGTGAATCCCTGCTTTCTCGTAGTGGATTAGGACCTAAGTCAGTCTCTTGGTTGTTCCCCTTCTCTCTTGGTATGCTTTGAAAATAAAAATGTTTGTTTAGTTGTTTTCATTTCATAAGCATATTAAAAAAAAATTAAAAAAAATTGAAGTTAAGCGTAAACTTTTTCTTATCCCTTTCCCTTGTATTCAGTTTGAAAAAAAAAGAAAAAGAATTTTCTTAACTACACNGAAGCTGTAAATAAAGCATCTTGTATAGTTTTCTTTGTCTCTTTCTGTCTTTGGATTCTGGTGAATCCCTGCTTTCTCGTAGTGGATTAGGACCTAAGTCAGTCTCTTGGTTGTTCCCCTTCTCTCTTGGTATGCTTTGAAAAGAAAAATGTTTGTTTAGTTGTTTTCATTTCATAAGCATATTAAAAAAAAATTAAAAAAAATTGAAGTTAAGCGTAAACTTTTTCTTATCCCTTTCCCTTGTATTCAGTTTGAAAAAAAAAGAAAAAGAATTTTCTTAACTACACTTGCATGTTATGTTTGGTTGTAGTATCTTAGGTTGTGTTTATAAATGAAAAGATTTCTCAACCCAAAGTTCCTTCTTGTCTTCTTCCTTGAAAGTTTAAGTTGTTGCATTGCATTTGGAACAAAAAAGCACTCTAGGATAGATTGCATATTAGGATCTTCGTCTTTATTTTGAAAAGTTTGCACCTTGAAAGTTAAAAGAGCCAAATATTCATTTGTAGGACTTATTTTGCTTTCATTTTCATTTAAATCACAATGTTATAAAATCTCATTAACTCTTCTCTTTCATCTCTCAAATAACATCACGTGTTTCACTACTGCACCCCTAAGCAATCAAGACACTAAAATTAACACTTAATGATTAAAATCAATCAGAATTTTGCGTGTATAGGGTACACCAATTAGAATCAGCTTTAGGGCATTGGATTAGGTTTGGAGAGGAAACTCTTCAAGGCCACTAAATAAACTTAAGATTCTGAGATAGGGAGTGTTGAAGTCTAGTGTCGTAAAACTTAGCCAGGACCCCACTCTAACACAGGGGCTAAACACGAGGTCTCTTGAGGAAAGGAAGAGGAGATAACCCCTCTAATATTGGACCAATCATAGTGGGAATTATATTTGAGGGTCATTCTTCAGATTCTAGTGTCTGCATATGAATATGGATCTTCGTGGAGATCGAATCCATTTTGTATCCTTAGTTTTCTTCTGGACCATTTTATTTCAGTACCCTTGAAAGGATTTAGACATAGTTATCATGCTCATACAATCTGCCCGACTGTCGACTATACTTGCCTAGTGACTGACTACGAGTTGGAAACCTTGTTTCCTCTTACATGGACTCACACATGTGATTTTGGGGGTATACCATGGTACCTAAGATAGATGTTACATCATGCTTCAAAGAGTATACCCAGAGGGTTTTTCTATGTTCGAGTTACATTTGCATCAGTAAGTTTCTCTAGTGTTGGTTGGTGTAATTTTTCTTCCTGACCTTCTTTCGATTGCTTGATTTATCTTTAGGGACTTTATAGTGTGTGCTATGTGCTTCTCCCTAGCTTTACCTTAGAGTGTTGGTTGATCATTTCATAAAGTGGAAGATCAAGAGCTTTGTCATTCGCGTAGGCTCCAAGGCCTTTCGTCGATAACTTTGGAGCCACCACCACCACCGTTGAGGCGAAGGTTAGATCAAGAAGGTTCTTTTGAAGCTAATAGGCCATAAGAATTTGTGCTTGATCTTGTTCCTAGAGAATACATTCTTGTACCGGAGGAGACTAGGGTTTCTGACCTCGAAGTTGGACGATTCAGGCTCGCAAACCCTTTGATCACTTATCTTGCAGTGCCAATCCTTGTTTAGATAGTCCCTCCTAAGGTGACTACTCATGATCATCATCTTTTTAGGCGACTGGATATGGAGGCAAATAATGCTACTTCTATTGGGATTCCTCATACTCCCATCTCGACCGCGAGTGGAGGGGGTGCCATGCCCGTCCCTCCCCCACCTTCACCTACAAGGAATACCTCTAGTCAAACACCTACCACTTCTGGCAGTGGAAAAGTCTCTACCATGACTTCAACCATTGTTCATACTTCCACCATACAGAATACGTCTGGTGCTCCTTTCACATATGGGATGTCTGGTTTTGACATGAGCTCAACTTTAACCTACTCTACTTTATATACCATTGGTCTAGGGGTAGGGAGTTCTAATTATCCCTTTTAGGATCCCTCGAGGGCACTTATGCTCCATACAATGCAATCCCTTATGGTGGGGGTCATATCCCCCCCCCATCCCCCTTGATCGAATATTCTTTCCAGCAATCATCCGAGCCTAGTGCCAGTTCCAGTTTGTTTAGTGGAGGGATTCAAATGCCCCAATCCTTTATGAATCGGGTTGGGTCCATGTCATTATCTTTATTTGGTGCTTTTGGGAATAACTCTTTCTCAGCATCCACGTTTTCGTCAGGGGGAAACCCCTTTCTAAATCAACCTAACCCCATGCAAGGCTTTGTTCCTTCACAGGGAATGATGAAAGGATCCACCTCCTCCCAAGGTCTTGGAAATCCCTGGTAGGGTTATATACCTCTACAAGGGATGTTGATCGGGGGAAACCCCTCCCACACTTAGTGGAACCCTGGGAAAGGTTCAGTTCATATGCCAGGGGGATCGATGGGGGGCAACCTCAACCAAGGATTTTGGAATACCATGCAGGGAGAAAACCCCACTCAATGTATGTCATCAAATTATTTGAATCCATCGACAATGAAAAATAGTGCACATGCCCCTTACATTGGCCAAGGAAACCCTAGTTTTTACCAGAACCTTGGCCAGTAGGAAAAAACTTCCTGGAAACCTGGTGCCAGCCAAAATCCAGGCTCGTCTTTTCCTTTAACTCTGCCACAACCCAAGTTGCCATTTATGTCTACTCTTCATCTGCCAGACTTTTCAAGGTTTTTAAATGATCTTATTTGTCATGATTCACATTGGCCTCTTATGTTGACTAATTTTCCCTCATATATTCCAAAATTTGAAGGAAACCCTGGTGAAGATCTGGGTGATCATGTTACGACTTTTCACTTTTGGTGCTCCTCCAACTCACTAAATGATGACTCTATAAAGTTTTGATTGTTTTAACGTACTCTCATAGGGGGTGTTGCAAAGTGGTATATTGAGCTCTATGGCTCGAAGTACTCTTACTTTAATTATCTGGCGATGGTTTTCTTGAACCATTTTTAGCTATCGGTGAGATACGATGTCAGCACGGAGTTGCTGGCCAATTTCAAGTAGACTAAGATTGTCCATATCTCCAATCATATCCAAGAATGGTGATGCCAGAAAAGATTGATTAAAGTAAAGGTCCCTCCTTCATCTTTGCTTGAGTGGTTCCTCAAGCCTTTTGTACCTTGTATTTCTAAATACATCACAACTTCTGGAGTATTTCTAAGAAAGAGGCTATAATGAGAGCTCAACAACTAGAATTGATTTATTCTCAATCTGGCATGTTGTACGAGACTCTTCCTAATGCACCACAGTCAACCTTTGACTTAACCAAACTGAATTTTGGGCCTCATGTTGATGGTATCTTAGGCTCAACACAAAACATGTCCATGGATCAATTGTCCAACCAAATGCAATAGTTATCTCTACAACAGACTGTGGACAGCCAAACTCCTAGTACGGATGCCCCCGCAACCCAAACGTCAGAAGTACACATTGTGCGGATGACAAACCCCAAAGGTAACCATGAACCCGAGGGGAAAAGAAAGGGCAGGGGAAAGAAGGGTAAGGGGGTATTGATAAAAAGAATGTTAACAATGTTGGTGAGGGAAAAAACAAAAAGAAGAAGGTTAATTTACCTTGTAAGCTTTGCATGCACGATCACCTAAATCATCAATGCCCTCGAATCGAGGAATCCCAAAAGCTTTTGGCACAATAGCAGCCTATTGTGTTAACTAACCCATTCCCTCAAGGGAAGAATATGGCACAAGCTTCCTAATCCGCAACTACACCTGGGGGAAATCAGAGTTCCCCCGCACTTAATGCTAACACTGGAGTTGCAAATGTATACATGATGAGATCAGATGGTCATCTTCAGACCAGGGCTCATGATTATGGAATGCCTGAATCTACTGAGAAAAGAAAAGAAGCTTCCAACCCATCGCCTCCTCTTCATATTGAGAATACCATGGGAGAAACAACAACTTGCATCCCCAAAGGTGCATTTAAGAAAGCTTCTCATAATCCAAATGTAAGGATTTCCCAGAACTATTCTTTAGTTGAATATCTTGCGCAAACCCCTTGTGTGATGTCTGCTTTGGAGGTTCTCCAGAGTTGCCCCTCATAGAGAAAATAATTGATGTCCACTTTAGGTGGTGTTGAGCCATCTAACTTAGGATCTATTGTTTTTTACACTTCCAAGATTAAAGATCATTTTCCTTACCATGTCGCCTTCTAGATAGTAGTGGTTTACGCCGCGAAATTGTTGACATGAAATATTTTTTGTACGGTGGTAGACGAAGGTGCATCAACTTTCGTTATGTCATTGGCATGTTGGAAGGATATTGGTCAACTCGAGTTGTCTCCATATCCTATTATATTAACTTCATTTGACAGTCATTCATTTTGATTGCATGGGATAATCCCCTCCTTCCCCATGTAGTTTCACGGGAAAATTCTGTGCACCAAGGTCGAAGATTCAACGCGCCTCTCGACTACAATCTTTTATTGGGACGAAGTTGGACTTACGTAATGGAAGTGGTTGTATCCTTTGTTTTTCCTGTATTGTACTTTCCTCATGAAGGTAGGATAGTAACCGTTGATCAATTGTCTTTCACTCGTACTGACCCTTCATCGGGGGCATCCACAATCCTGATGATTGATAACCCACAGCAAGGTACTGTCAACCTAGGTGTTGGATTGTTTCCATATTTGATGGGAACTTTTGACTTTCCATCACCTTCGAATGATGTCAAGTTTACTTTAGTTTTCTCTGATGAGACTAGGGTTGTGATTCTCCAAGTGGCTTTGTTTCAAACGAATTATTTCGACAATCCATGGACTTTTCCTTCCCCGTCAACTTTGATGGAAGGGGTAGGGAATCCTGGCATGGCTAAGCCCTTATCCGCAGCTGATGTCGTGTACATTATTTTTCAATAAACCTCAGCCAACTCTAATCCAGCTCACCCTCAGGAGTTAGATCTGGTTTTAGAGCCTATTTGGGCTCAAGACTCTCCTACTTCGCATGATCCTTTGGATTTGGTATTTCCTTCTGACGAAGCGATTTTAGAGGCAATGATTGGTCCGGACAAACCTTGGGATGATCTCCATAATAGATCATATTTTTTACCTGATCTTAGGAGAGTGGAAGTAGGAGAGTTTACTGTGACCATGAATGGAGATGTTACTAGTCCTGTTAACCCATTGGCAACGCATGGAGTTTATACTGAAGGAAACATGGCGAGTATAGCTGAGACAATTCCAATTGATATCTCCAAAACCCCTGGCGTCATGGAAAACGTATTCATCGGAGTGGATTTTTCCCTCGAGGATATTAAAGAGTATACTTAATTATTTAAATAATTTCACGACGTTTTTGTTTGTTCTTATGAGGATATGCCAAGCATCGACCCTCGTATCATTCGGTAGAAGCTTCTCCCAGTTAACCCTCGAAAGGTAGTGTTATTAAAGCCGAGGTAGAGAAATTGATTAAGGTCAGTTTCATCTACCCTGTTCAATTAACGGAATGGGTGTCAAACCTTGTTCCTATCAATAAAAATCAAGGTACAATTCGAGTGTGCATGGATTTTTGTGATCTGAACAAAGAATTCCCAAAAGATAACTTTCCTACCCCATTCATTGATTAGATTATCAATGAATGTTCAATTTTTTAATTCTTTTCTTTTATGGACGGTTTCTCAGGTTATAATAAAATTCAGATCAAACATGAGGATCAACATAAGACTGCCTTCACATGTCCTTGGGGTACCTTTGCATATAAGAAAATTCCTTTTGGCCTCAAAAATGTTGGAGCCACTTTTCAGCGAGCCATGGCATTCGCCTTTCATGGTTTAAAAATATAGTCGAGGAATATCTTGATGATCTTGCATCACGTTCTCGCAAGAGGTTTGATCATCCCACTCGCCTTCGACTTGTCTTTAGGAGGTGTCGCTACTACCTGATTCACTTGAATCCCAACAAGTGTAGTTTTTTTGTTACGTTCGAACGTTTATTGGGATTTATCATGTCAAACAAAGGGATCATGGTTGATCCTCTTAAGGTGGAGGTAATAGTTCAATTTCCTCCCCCACACACAGTTCCAAATCTTCAGAGTCTCCAAGGGAAATCTAACTTCTTATGGTGATTCATTTCCAACTATGTAGAAATCACTAAGGGGTTCATGCATATTTTGAAGAAATGGGTCCCATTCTTTTGGGATGAAGCGGCTCAGAACTCTTTCGAAGCGTTGAAAAGTTCCCTGATGTTTGCCCCTCTACTCAGGCCTCCTGATTGTGGCAATTATTTCTTGTTATATTTAGCTGCAGCAGAATCCACCATCAGTATAATCTTGGTTCAGGAGGATGATGTGCTCTAGGAACACGTTATCTACTACCTCAGCAGAGGCTTAGTCAAACCAGAACTCAACTATACCCACGTTGAGAAACTGGATTTGGTAGTCATGCACATTGTCCAAAGGTTTCGTCATTATATTCTACTACGTAAAACCACTGTCATGGCCATCGTTAATCCTTTTCAGTGTGTGTTGACATGGCAGGTCATTAGCGGGAATATTAGTCGATGGATCATTATTCTTCAAAAAATCGATTTGGACTTTGTTTCGGAAAAGTACAAGAAGTCTTTGGTCTTTACAGAGTTAATTTTGGAACTTACGATTGAGAGTGGCATAGATTTGCCCGAAGAGTCATAGATGAACGACGATCTCTTCCTCATTTCATCTTATGACCCATGGTATGGAGATACACTTGTGTATCTTCAGACTCTAAAGTGTCCTCCTTCTATTTCTTGTGATGAGCGTCGACGAATATGCCATCAAGTACGAAATTATCTTATCATCAATGAAACTTGTATCATCGAGGACTCGACTGCGGTCTCCATCGCTTCCTGACTCCCGAAGAAGTAGAGCTTGTGCTAAATGATTTCCACACTAGAGCATGTGGCGGTCACTTTTCTGGGATGGATACCTCTCAAAAAATCCTTCATGTTGGATACTTATGGCCCTCACTAATCAAATATTGTATAGAAGCGGTTAAGAAGTGTCATCTATGTCAAATATTATCTCAGAATATGTTGGCACACCCTGCTCCTATGTTTCTTGTTATTGCAGTTGGCCCCTTTACTAAGTGGGGAATTGATTTCACTACATGCCACCTAGCTTCTACTAGGGGGCATCATTATATCATTGTGGAAATATACTACTTTTCCAAGTGGGTCGAAGCCATGCCAACATTTAGCAACAATGGGGAAATGGTGACACTCTTCATTTTCAACCAAATAATTTCTAGGTTCGGTATACTGAAGGAGATTGTCATTGACCATGGAAGTCACTTCCAAAGCAATATGATGATAGATTTAACATCAAAACTAGGGTTCAAACAAGAAAATTTGTCACCATATCATCCACAAGAGAATGTTCAGGTGGAGGCTGTCAATAAGTCTCTTAATACCATTCTCCAACGGATAATCAATTTGGCCAAGTTGAATTGGCATTTGATGTTATACCTGGCACTTTAGGCATATCGAACTTCCATCAAGACTACTATAGGATTCTCTCCTTTATAACTAGTTTATGGGATGGATAAATTCTTACCTATAAAGTGTCATATTCCTTCTCTCAAGTTAGCAGTGGAACTACTACCCGACACAATTACGCTTGAAGAGCATTTTTTCTATCTCGAGCAACTCGTCTTTTCTATATTGAGCAACTTGATGAACAATTTCGATATGTCTCCTTGGATAATGAGGCTCACAAACGTCGCGTCAAGTGTCAGTATGGTTGGTTGGTTCGCCCTAGGGTCTTCTCCAAAGGTGATCTTGTCCTATTCTATGATCAATATAAATATCCCTTGGGGGCAGGTAAGTTTAAACCTATGTGGTTTGGACTGTTTATTATAAAGAAATTTTTGGAAAAAGGCACTTATGAATTGGTTGACTCGTGGTGAAGTGAGGTTGCAAGGATATACAGATTATTATTGGGAAGGGAGTGCAGTAGATAGATTTAATACCTTGGGGTGTTGCTTCAGCTTTGGATTTGTTACGATTTCAAGAAAGCAAGTTTTTGTAGCACTTGGTACAGCAGAGATAGTGTACATTGGAGATGGTATCGTAAGTTGTAAAGCAGTGTGGCCTCAAAATATTCTTCCAAGACTTCATCTGAGACATGATGCAGAAGGGAGCAGTGAAGCTCTAGTACATATCCATAGATGAGCAAATTGCATATCATCTGATACATGATACAAAAGGGAGTAGTGAAGCTCCAATATCTAGAGATGGACTTGGCGTGATGCATAATGTCTCCCTAACTGAGAGGGAGTGTTGATGATTTGCAGCATCGGGTAGATACTCACATGGGTGCACATGTGGCCTAGGTGTAGTCTTCAAAGGACAAAAGAATCAAGGTGATGTTGTTTCTCCAAGAGGAAGCATCGATCATCATTCTCCCAGGATTGGTGCTTTAACCAGAGGAGAATGACAGATTCACTTACATGGGTTTACTTGTAAGTGACACTCACTCACAAGAGTGTACTTGTGGAGGTGAGTGACCCAAGTGTAGTCTTCAGGATAGAATACTCGAGGTGTTAGTATTCCTCCAATGTGTGGTTGAATCGGTAATCATTCTCCTAGGATTGGTGGTTTAACCAATGGAGAATGACAGATTCACTTACAGGGGTTTACCTGTAAGTGACACTCATAAGGGTGTACTTGTGGTGGTGAGTGGCCCTAGTAAGCATCGGGCGTACCTTCTCCTAGATTGGGTTGCAGGCCAATGGAGATAGGATACCTTTATCACAAGGGTGTACTTGTGGTAAATGGGCCCAAGAGTTTCCCTTACTTACAGGTGTTTACATGTGGACTCAAGGTGCTTGAGGTGATTCCACATGATAAATAGAATTGGACATCATTCTCCCAGGATTGATGGCTTAACCAATGGAGAATGGAAGATTCACTCATATGTTCTTACCTGTGGTGACATTCACTCACAAGGGAGTACTTGTGGAGGTGAATGGTCCAAGTGTGGTCTCCTTTGAGATCTGAGGTGCTAAATAAAGTTGTGTGGAGATGGATCATCAATATGGCTCATGAAGAAACTTTTCTATGATAGAAGAAATCTAAGTATGGAGAATGTCTCCCTCGTTGAGAGGGAGTGTTGAATTTTTTTAAATTAGGGCAATCATTCTCCATAAGAAACCATTATAGAAGACCTTGTTGGCATGTTTTTAAACAGAGGCAGAGTATGCATGTTTTTCATTGATGGCGAAGATTAGCATGATCAGTAGCGTAGAGATAATGGCAAGATCAACAGTGTAAGATCAGAAGGAGGAAAATAGTCAAAGAACGACAAAGGTGGAAAGATCAGCAGTGTAAGCTCAGGAGAAAAATAGTCAAAGCATGACAAAGGTTTCGTTTCGGATTTTCGCAAATTTGGAAATCCAAAGGAAAGAGGTTCAAACTCACGATATGCGAAATCACGATAACAATCATGACTGTTGGAGTCATAGGACAAGTGGAAAGCAATTGGAATTTCGTTGACTTGCACATTGGAGGAGTCAACGGAGCATGGTGTGGGAAATCGCGATATGCGAGATCACGAAAATATTTGGACCATCAAATCATCGAGATCGTGGACCGTTGATCAGGCATGACGAAGGCCCATGAAGTTGTGAAATCACGATAAGATCTTGACCGTTGATCCAAGAGGGACATGTGGCGAGGGATCATCATTTCGTTGACTGGAAATTCAAA
>SNQJ01S0025659.1:147738-165642 GCA_010110895.2 Picea sitchensis
CTTATGTGTGCATGGGTCACGATACCATTTATTATAGTATCTCTGGGTGCAACCACACGTTCGACCACTACCTCAAGGTGTCCCCATGGCTCCAGGTAAAGCCCTCACGAGAATTGAACCTTGCCCAACGGTGAAAAACTCCTTTCTTTCCACCATTGGATCCAACCCCTTTGGGCGTTGTTGTCTATTAAATATGATATTTCTTGGTATATATGATAATTTTATCCAATAAATGGAAATTGTTGTCTAGTAAATATATGAGATCATTGTCCATTAAATACTAAATTCATTGTGTAAATAACCATATCTATCTGATAAATAAATATCGTTGTCCAATAATTCTATCGATCAATATGCTATCAATCGATAAAATTGTTTATGACTATTATATCATTTATGAATATCAAATCGTTCTCTGAATATTAAAATCGTTATACAATACATATAAATCATTGTAAAATATATTTATTGTCAACAATATTGAAATGCTATCCAGATTCGTTGTGTTTAGAGCATTATAAATTTTGTTGTGTATATCATAAAAAGAAACGCAGACATATGTATATATTCCCAGATATATATAAACTCACATCCATAACATTAAAATGAACGTAGACATATCAAGAAAAAAAAAATCAGGCATATATAATTTCTCTATCCATGATATGACAATCCATAATATTAAATCGTTGTCAACAGTAATCATTGTTATTATTCAAATGCAATCAAAACGTAGTGATGGAGGCTAGGTGAATTCGTTGTGTCAGAACTGGGTAATTCGCCTATAATTTGTGGTGTAGATTCTGTGTAATGTGCCAATGAAATCATGGCATGAATGTTGGGTAAAGTGCCAAGTAATTATCTATCTAAAAAGAAAATCGTAGAGTAAAAATTTGCAGTGGTAAGTAATATAGCCCATAGATTTCACCAATAAGCGTTGGGATCTATCATTAAAATTGAAGAGATTATACCAATCAAAGCGCGGGGTAATATGCCAAGAAATCACAGAGATAATATGCCAAGAATCGATCAGAGATGAATCACAGAGATAATCATCCACAAGAAAATTCAGAGATGAATCGAACAAAAACATAGAGACTAATCGATTAGAGATGAATCAAACAAAAACGTAGAGATACTCAATCACAAGAAGGTGCAAAGACTAAACATTCAACAGTGAATCAATAAAAACCACAAAGATGCTCATTCACAAGAAGGTGAAAATATTAGAGATTAATCACAAGAGAAAAACATAGAGATAAGTAAGGGATAGATAGTTGGGTGAAAAATTATCCTTCACTTATTATCCATCCACAGGAAAATGGGGAATTTAAATCGCAGTCTTAAACACCGTAGTGAAGACAGTCAATTAGGCTCCTGGCCGATTGCTCAGGAACAGGCTAATAACTTAAGGATAAGGGATAGAAGATAAAAAAAAAAAAAATCTTGGAATTAAATCAATAAAACAAACGCAAAGAAGTCATTGAAATCAGAGTTGGGGTTCTCCATGGGAAATCATTTCAAAATACAGGGAGCATAAGGTTGGGATGACTTTAATTTCTCTAATCATAAAATGTTGGGCTCATCAAGACAAATTGCTAAAGATAAAAATGAAATCTATGGATAGTGTTACGTTGAATAAAACATAAACTTTAACATAGTAGAAGTACATTACTGAAGGCGCTGGAAAAATATTTAAACTACCATTCAATAAAAATATACACATGCGTACCATAGCCAAATGCAAAAGCTATGAAGTCGTTGTCCTGTGCGCGCTCTGTCTAGCTCCCACTTGTCGAATGATGTGACCTCACCGGTACCTCCCAGCCAATGCTAGGGGTACTCTTCTTCCCCCTTAGCCCCCCAAGCCGCAAAGGAGCCACACACATGATACCAGAGAATGCTAGCACCCACCTCTCCTTGCAAGGTTGAGCTACCACTCATTACCCGAGCTGGATATCCCAACTCCCATAAGAGAAAGTTCAGTCATGATAAAATTTCAGTAGTGTAACTTCACACAAAATATGAGATCCATACTCCTCCTCCTCCATCATTTTTATAGAGTTTTCAAGTAATTAGTTTCCCAAATTCTCATTAAATTCCTTTTTCATTTAATTAATTTCGAAAAACCTCGCCCGTACACATGTCGCCCAATCCCCTAGTTGCACCAGAAAATCAATTTTATTAATTAATTAAATGTTCATATTTCCCTCATCCACCTAAGAGAATTCCTAAAAACACTCATCGATGTCCCAAAATTCCCTTACACTTCTTAAATAACTTACGCCTTACTTAATTCCTAGTTGAGTTCATAATTAGAAAGTTCCAAGGCATGATTCCTTACTAAGTTAGACATTCAGCTTTTGTTTTCTTTATGTTTCCCCTTTTCTTTAAGTTTCCTGTTACTTTTAAGTCTCCTCCTTTTTCCTTTTTAACTAAAAAAATAAATTTAGCAAGTGTAGATAAAACAACCATTTATCCTTTTTCCTTTTTAATTAAAAATTAATTTAGCAGGTGTAGATAAAAAAAACCATTTATCCTCTTTTCTTTTTAACTAAAAATTAAATTAGCAAATGTAGATAAAAACGACAATTACCCCTTTTTTTAAAATTTAATCCTCCATTATAATTTTTGAATTTAATAAAATAAGTTTGAATTTCTTACCCTCCTCTTGTTACATGTTTATTTATTATTATTTTTTGACCACATGTTCTACTTAGACCTAGGTTTTAATTTCACTAGGTTGGGCGACATTTTTAAGGGAAAAATTGTTTTTAAACTTTACTTATCATATCATTCATTTTAAGGTCAACTAGGTTTATTCACTTACCAGTTAAAATCGTGACGTGCCCTTCAGGATGCACTACATGCTCCAAGGGTGCCACTCGCCTCTTTCTGTTTTCCTTGCATGACGTGCCCTTCAAGACGCACCACGCAATCCAAGGGTGTCACTTGCCTCTTTCTGGTTTCCTTGCACAAAGTTCCCTTCAAGACACACTACTTTCTCCAAGGGTGCCACTCACCTCTTGACTGAATTTGGTAGACGTGAAACCCCTGGACTGAATACTCCACCAGGTGATCTTGTGGAAGACTAAGGGCCTCTAAGGAATAAGGCCCTTGCCTTATTGCGCACCCCTTAGAATCATCGTGAGTGACTGTCATAGTCTTCCCTCATGACATCGTGGGTCTTCTCGAACTAGGTAATCGTTAACCTACAATTCAAGCCATGGTGGGAGTGCTAGTAGGCTATGGCAGGGTTGCTACCACACCTCTCCCTCAAAGTCTCTGGTTGTCGTGCGTGACCCCTCTACTCCAAATGTGAGTCTGGTCGACAAGATATTGTTAGCCTGCATCCATCAACGAATCATGTCAACAATAATAATCAATCATCATAACATCTAATCATATGTACATATGTCACATCAACAACATTCAAACCCCAAACAACCCACTCCCTGACTCGATATAGAGTCCAAGGGGTTTCATTGATGCCTTTGCATCCTCAATGTTCGAAGTCTTGCAAACTCAGGAGAACTATTCAATAGCACCTGTCTATGTAAATAAAACAAAATAACACATCATCAAATCCATAATATATCATAATCATTATCAAAACGACCAATAGTATAATAACCCAGATCACTTGCACACAAGTGTCCTTAAAAAATAATTTCGCTCAGTGCACGCAAGAGTAGGATGTTACATACTTGGTGTAAACTTTGTCCCGAAGTTTCACAGTATATAAGTGTCGAAATAAAGTGTATCAAAGTATCATAAGTCTATCTATCAAACAAAATGGAAATTGTTGGCGCATATCATATGTGTCCTTCCAGGTCATCGAGTGCAGAGTATAGTTGTCCCACTGGACCTTGACATGATCTACTGTTTGACATTGTAGTTTTTGAATGCGATGGTTCAGGATACGGATTAGCTCTGTCGTGAGCACACCCTCGTCAGATACCTGGAAGGAAATCATGTCAATAACATGTGTAGGATCACTAATATAATGTCTCAAAACAGATAGATGAAAAACATCGTGCATACACCTCAAATAATCAGGCAAGGCTAGTTGATAAGCCATGGGCCCCTTCCTTTCCCAAATCTCGAAGGGTCCCACGAACCTAGGAGAGATTTTAGCACCATTTTCAAACTTGATCGAACTCTTATGCAGTTTCACCCACAAGAAGACTCGATCGCCAACTTTGTAACTACAGTCGACATAGTGCACATCAGTATAACTCTTTTGTTGATCCTACACTTCTTTGATCCTTTGTCTTATTGTTTTCATTTGATCTTCCATTTATTGGATCACTTCTAGTCCCACCAGGACCCTATACTCAAGCCGATCCCAACTCAAAGGAGTCTGACATGGTCGCCCGTAAAGAAACTCGAAAGGCACCATCTTAATGGTGCTTTGATAACTGTTGTTATATGTGAATTATACCAGTGGAAATAATTCCTCCCAATGCTTATGTTGGTCCATCACATACATACGCAACATATCCTCCAAGATTTGGTTTGATCATTCAGTCTGCCCATCTTTCTCCGTGTGATACACGGTGCTAAAGTTAAGTTGGGTTCCCAAGGCCTCTTGGAATCTAGTCCAAAATATTCCGGTAAACATCAATCCTCTATCAGATATAATCCTCTTAGGCACATTGTGTAGCCTCACAATATCATTGACGAAAACTCTAGCTATGTCAGGTGCTTGATACGTCGTACGCACAAGAATAAAATGAGCACTCTTCATCAGAGTGTCGACTACCACAAAAATCGAGTTGTGTCTCCTTGTCGTCAGTGGAAATCCAACAATGAAATCCATTGAAATGACCTCCCATTTTGATTCGGGAATAGAACGTGGTTGTAGTAATCATGTTGGATGTCTATGTTCATCTTTCACCTACTGACATTCTAGAAATCTTGCCACATAGTTGACTATGTCTTCCTTCATTCCTTTCTAGAAGAATAAGGGTTTAATGTCTGCCCTCATTTTTGTGACTCCAAGATGAGCCATGTACACTTCTCTATGAGCCTTGTTTAGGATCAAACTCCTCAAATCGTCATTGGGAAGTACATAAATTTGACCTTTAAATCTCAATAATTCGTCGTTGTCCATAGTAAATCCTTCAAATTTTGGTACCATCATTGTGTTTTGTACGATAAAATCCTTGACCTCTTTGTACCAGTGATCGTCGCACTGTAAGGTTAGAATCTTTTCACGTATATTCGTCTGAAGAGGCATCACCAAAAATATGTGTGCTATCTAACTCAACGCATCTGCCACTCTGTTCATTGTTCCCTTTATGTAAGTAATCTCAAAATCGTACTTGCTAAGCAATTTTGACCAACGTTGTTGTCACGCGTTCAAGTCGCTTTGCGTAAAGATGTGTTGTAGTCCACTGTGGTTCATTTTTAGTTCAAATTTCCATCCAATCAAGTAGTGTCTCCAAACTCTCAAGGCATAAACAATGGCTAACAATTCCAAATCGTGCATTGCATAGTTCTCTTCATGCCTTCTAGACTTTCTCGAGATGTAAGTAATCACTCAATCGTCTTGCATCAAGACTTCACCTAAGCCTTCCTTGGATGCATCAGTGCATTCCAAGAAGTTTGCATCCATGTCAAGGACCTTTAGTATCAGTGTTGCTGTCAACAGATCCTTGAGCCTCCGAAATGCTTCTGCGCATTTCTCCGTCCAAACAAAATTCTTGTTCTTCTTCTACAATTCCATGATCGAATTTGCTATCTTCGAAAAACCCTCGATGAACCATCGATAGTAACCCACTAAACCCATGAAGATATGCACTTTTGGGACATTTGTCGGTGCAGGCCATCCATAATAGCCTCGACCTTTGTTGGATTCATAGCGAAACCTTCGTCGGAGATGACATGCCCTAAGTAGTGAATCTTCGATTGATAAAATGAGCATTTAGACAATTTTCCATACAATTTGTTCTCTCGCAAACACTGTAGTACCCAGTGCAAGTGCTTGTCATGCTCCTCCAACGTCCGAGAGTAAATCAAAATATCATTAATGAATACTTGGATGAACTTGTCAAAGTATTCATGGAACACCCCGTTCATCAAAATCACAAATACTCCAGAGGCATTTGTCAGTCCAAAAGGTAAAAAAATAAACTCGTAATGTCCAAACCTCATATTAAAGGAGGTCTTAGGGATGTCGTCCTCTTTGATCCGCAACTGGTGATACCCAGATCTCAAGTCGATCTTTGAAAAAATCGTCATGCCTTTCATTTGATCAAACAGATCATCAATCCTTGGAAACAGATACTGATTCTTGATCGTTGCCTTTTTCAATTGATGGTAGTAAATGCAGAGTCTCCACGACCCATCCTTCTTCTGTATGAAGATAACAGGTGCACAACACGGTGACACACTTGGACGTATAAGTCCTAGATCCAACAACTCCTTCACTTGCATTATCAACTCCTGTAACTCCAGGGTCGACATCCAATAAGGCATTCTTTCTATTGGTTCAATCCCCAGTTTTAGGTCTATGGTAAATTCCAATTCCCTCTCCGACGACATCCTAGGTAAATCCTCAGGGAATACGTCCACAAACTCTCTCACCACTGGAAGGTGTTCTAGACCTTCTGTTATTCCCTTCTCGTTTAACGTAAGGATTGCATAAATCTTACATCCCTTGTGCATGCTCTTTCGTAGATGCAAGGAAGAGATGAACCTTAGGGAAACTCTCTGGTTCTGACCTACAATCATGCATCTCTGTTCCTCGTCATCGACCAAGATCAACCATTTTGTCTTACAGTTGAGTATCACATCATGCGATTCCCACCAGTCCATATTGATCACATCGTCGTAAGATCTTAAGATCATGTCACAGGTTGGACTTCATTACCTATCCATAGATTAAAGCGGCGGTTCATGCTCCTTTCCTCCAACCATTTGGTCGACACCCGAGGTCTTTTCGACGCATCTAAATTTGTCCAATCAAATTCCCTTACCTAAAATCCCTTCATCATGGTAATAAATAGAGCTCTCTGAAGCACCAGGATCTAAAAAATACTAAAAGTTTGTTTGGCGATGGAAACTGATGCCTCAAGCACCTTGGAATGGTGCTTGTCTTGGCGGTTATCCACCGCAGTCAATTCTTCCTCAACAATGAGGCCTACTGAACTACATCGTACAACGTCTGAGCAATTTAGACCTTCGCCTTCGCATGGAGTTGGAGTTAAGGCCACACATGAACCTGCTGACCTCTAGCTTCTCTGTGTTCATATGTGGGGCATACTGGAGTATCTAGTCTCATAATCTTGCACCATACAACCACCTTGTCGTAAGGCGTGAAACTCATCAAGTTGGCACTCGATGAATTCCTCTGACATTTACTTCTCCTGGAATCGTTCATCAAATTGTTCCCAAAACACGGCTTTGACGGTTATGTCTAGCTGAGGTAGGAGTGTCTTCCACCTTAGAAGAGATTTCCCTTGTAGTTTAAGACTATCATGTGGACCTTAGTGCCAGAGGTCGTAACCGTGAAGTGCGAAGCACATCGCCTTGTTCTCCATCCATGCCTTGGCGGTTGAACTGTCCATGGGACTCATGAACGTGGGAACTTAATCTTCTAGAGTTCCACATGAATGCTACCAATGCTTGTTGGGGCACACTGTGGACCCTTGAGGGTACAAGCATTGTGGCCTTATCTCAGTACGAATGGTTTTTCAAGGCCTCCAACATTTCCCTTGAATCTCCTTCTCTAACCATACACATCCCTTACAACAATCGACTCCTTCCCAGGGACTTGTTCTTCTCTTTGGGGCTTGGACCCCTCTGGTGCAGGTGTTGCTAAAGGCATCACGCCTCCTCCCCTGGCACCACGTCGTGAACCTATACGGTGTCATCTAACCGTTCTTATCACATGGACAGGTTAAGGTTTTAATTAACACTGGGTTATTACTCAAGGTTTTACTGCAATGGAAAGTGTGGTGATCCACATTCACAGGGTTGAACCCACTTTGATACCATATGTATCACCCCCATCGTTACGACTACAAGCGTCTCATTGCAAAATATTTTTTTTTTTGTTTTAAGAAGGAAGGTCACAACAACAAAAATTAAACAACATAACTTGACAAAGAACACAACGCACGCAGATCAGGGAACAAACAACAATGACTCAACATACTAGCACATCATGCAACTGGATGAAACATGCGATAATCAATAGACAGATAAAAATGGTTGTCCACTCAACACAAGCAAGACAATGCCTACAAGATAAACGACAACATCAACAACCTGACACAACGACTTCGACGACAAGTAACTAGAAACCTCTACGGTGCACGAAACCAATCGCATTAAGGCATTGTAGAACCAAGTAGCAACATCAGTTACAACAAACAATACACCCCCATTGGGTAGCACAAGACTCCGACCAGGTTATCATTCGCATATATCCAACAGGGTGCACAATGATCCCCTCATCAGGAATCATGTCATCACAAGGTGATAGGCGTGACAGTAACCATGGTGCAAAATAACATATCTAGACCTTTAACCCAAGCTAAATCCCTTGCGCTAGCAGACTGAATCATCTGTCAATAATACACAAGGACTATACCAAAGCACCCAATCAACAAGTCGATAAGATGCAAGGTGACATCATTCAAATTAAATTGCGCAACTCATCAAAGGAGTTCTTGTTTTCTTTTGAGGCACTTTTTCGAGGAGGTCTCCCACTGCAAAATAGCAATAACTTGAATAAAATCTAAGAATTCAGGTGCATGAATATTCTGTTTGACTCTCTATAAAATGGAAGTAGTATTCGAGTGTTGTCTTAACCATAATTGACATAAGAGATTAAGGAATAAAGGTGCAATTTATGGACCAGAAAATTCATTAAGTCAAGGAATCAAAGTATGCAATTAGCTACCCCATGATCCATTCTCCACTGCTATAAACAAAAATAAAATGAAGAAAATCCAAAACTCAAGTGTGGAGATAACCTATATTAACAAATATATCGCTGACTAACAAAAATAAATTATGGGTAACGCTATCTTAACATACATCACTATCTAACAATATAATTTAAGGGAACCATTGTCAACAACAATCTAGTTGTAGATTAATAACTATTACTGTGTCTATTGATAATCGTTGTCAGCAACCAAATCACTGTCAATTAATAACTATTGTTGTGTCTATTGATAATCGTTGGTATATATGATATTGTTGTCTATTATCATTTCTTTCTATTAATTATTATATTGCTGGTATATTAAATACGATATTGATATATATTATCATTGTTGTCTATTAATTATTATATTGTTGGTGTATATGCTATTGCCATCTATTAAGTATGATATCGCTGGTATAAATTATTGTTGTCTATTAAATATGATATTGCTTGGTATATATGATAATGTTGTTTAATAAATGGAAATCGTTGTCTAGTAAATACATGAGATCGTTGTCCATTAAATACTAAATTCGTTGTGTAAATAACCATATTTATTTGATAAATAAATATGGTTTTCCAATAATGCTATCGATAAATATGCTATCAATCGATAAAATTGTTTCTGACTATTAAATCGTTTCTGAATATCAAATCATTCTCTGAATATTAAAATCATTATACAATACACATAAATCGTTGTCAAATATATTTACTGTCAACAATATTGAAACACTATCTAGATTCGTTGTGTTTAGAGCATTATAAATTTCATTGTGTATATCATAAAAATAAATGTGGGCATATGTATATATTCATAGATATATATAAACTCGCATCCATATCATTAAAATGAACGCAGACATATAAAAAAAAACAAAAATGCAAGCATATATAATTTCGCTATCCATGATATGGAAATCCATAATATTAAATCGCTGTCAACAGTAATCAATGTTGTTATTCAAATGCAATCAAAACACAGTGATGAAGGCTAGGTGAATTTGTTGTGTCATAACTAGGTAATTCACCTAGAATTCATGGTGTATATTTTGTGTAATGTGCCAAGGAAATAATGGTATGAATGTTGGGTAAAGTGCCAAGTAATTATCTATCTAAAACAAAAAATTGCAGAGTAAAAAATTTCAGTGGTAAGTAATATAATGCAGATATTTCACCGATCAAAGCGTTGGGATCTATCATTAAAATCGTAGAGATTATACCAATCAAAGCGTTGCGTAATATGCCAATAAATCGCAAAGATAATATGCTAATAATCGTAGAGATAATCATCCACAAGTAAACGCAAAGATGAATCGTTCAGAGATGAATCAAACAAAAACGCAGAGACTAATTGAAGAGAGATGAATCAAACAAAAACGCAGAGATACTCAATCACAAGAAGGCGCAAAGACTAATCATTCAACAATGAATCAATAAAAAATGCAAAGATGCTCATTCACAAGAAGGTGCAAAGATTAGAGATTAATCACAAGAGAAAAACACAGAGATAAGTAAGGGATAGATAGTTGGGCGAAAATTTATCCTTCACTTATTATCCATGCACAGGAAAGAAGGGCATTTAAATCCCAGTCTTAAACATTGTAGTGAAGACAGTCGATTAGGCTCCTGGTTGACTGCTCAGGCACAGACTAATAACTTAAGGATAAGGGACGAAAGATAAAAACACAATTTTTCTTCGAATTAAATCAATAAAACAAATGCAGAAAAGTCATTGCAATCAGAGTTGGGGTTCGCCATGGGAAATAATTTAAAAATACAGTGAGCATAAGGTTGGGATGACTTCAAGTTCTCTAATCATAAAATGTTGGGCTCATTAAGACAAATTGTTGAAGATAAAAATGAAATCTCTGTATAGTGTTACATTGAATAAAACATAAACTTTAACACATTAGAAGTATATTACTGAAGGCACGGGAAAATATTTAAACTACCATTAAATATAAATATACACATGCGTACCGTAGCCAAATGCGAAATCTCTGAAGTCATTGTCTCGTGCACGCTCCATCCAGCTCCTGCTTGCCGACCGATGTGACCTCACCGGTACCTCCCAACCAACGCTAGGGGTACTCCTCTTCCCCCTGAGCCCCCGAGCCGCAAAGGGGCCACACACAAGATACCAGAGAATGATAACACCCAGCTCGCCTTGCAAGGTCGAGCTATCACACGTTACTTGAGCTGGGTATCCCCACTCCCACAAGAGAAAGTTTAGTCAAGATAAAATTTCAGCAGCGTAACGTTACACAAAATATGAGATACATACTCCTCCTCCTCCATCCTTTTTATAGAGTTTTCAAATAATTCGTTTCTCAAATTCTCATTAAATTCTTTTTTCATTTAATTAATTTCGAAAAACTTCACCTATAGACATGTCGCCCGATCCTCTAGTTGCACCAGAAAATCAATTTTATTAATTAATTAAATGTTCCTATTTCCCTCATCCACCTAAGAGAATTCCTAAAAACGCTCCTCGGTGTCCCAAAATTCCCTTACACTTTTTAAATGACTTACGCCTTACTTAATTCCTAGTTTAGTTCATAATTAGAAAGTTCCAAGGCAAGATTCCTTACTAAGTTAGACATTCAACTTTTTTTTTCTTTATGTTTCCCCTTTTCTTTAAGTTTCCTATTTCTTTTAAGTCTCTCCCTTTTTCCTTTTTAACTAAAAAATCAATTTAGCAAGTGTAGATAAAACAACCATTTACTCTTTTTCCTTTTTAATTAAAAATTAATTTAGCAGGTGTAGATAAAAACAACCATTTACCCTCTTTTCTTTTTAGCTAAAAATTAAATTAGCAAATGTAGATAAAAACGACAATTACCCCTTTTTTTTTAATTTAATCCTCCACTATAATTTTGACTTTAATAAAATAAGTTTGAATTTATTACCCCTCTTCTTGTTACATGTTTATTTATTGTTATTTTTTGACCACATGTTCTACTTAGACCTAGGTTTTAATTTCACTAGGCTAGGCGACATTTTTAAGGGAAAAAATGTTTTTAAACTTTACTTATCATATCATTCATTTTAAGGCCGACTAGGTTTATTCACTTACCAGTTAAAATCGTGACGTGCCCTTCAGGACACACTACATGCTCCAAGGGTGCCACTCACCTCTTTCCGTTTTCCTTGCGTGACGTTCCCTTCAAGATGCACCACATGCTCCAAGGGTGTCACTCGCCTCTTTTCGTTTTCCTTGAGTGACATGCCCTTCAAGACGTACTATTTGCTCCAAGGGTGCCACTCGCCTCTTGAATGAATTTTTTAGACATCAAACCCCTGGAGTCAATACTCCACCAGGTGATATTGTGGGAGACTAAGGGCATCTAAGGAATAATGCCCCTACCTTATTGTGCGGCCCTTAGAATCATCGTGAGTGACTGTCACAGTCTGCCCTCATGGCATTGTGGGTCTTCTCAAACTTGGTAATCGTTAACCTACAGTTCGAGCCATGGTGGGAGCGCTAGTAGGCTATGGCAAGGCTGCTGCCACACCTCTCCCTCAAAGTCTTTAGTTATCATGCATGACCCCTCTACTCCAAATGTGAGTTTGGTCAGCAAGCTATCATCAGCTTGCATCCATCAACGAATCATGTCAACAATAATAATAAATCATCGTAACATCTAATCATATGTACATATTTCACATCAACAACATTCAAACCCCAAACAACCCACTGCCTGACTCGATACAGAGTCCAAGGGGTTTCATTGATGCCTCTACATCCTCAATGTCTGAAGTCCTGCACACTCAGGAGAACCAATCAATAGCACTTGTCTATGTAAATACAACAAAATAACACATCATCAATCCATAATATCTCATAATCATTATCAAAATGACCAATAGTATAATAAACTGGATCGTGTCCTCAAAGAATAAGTTCGCTTAGTGCACACAAGAGCGGGATGTTACAAAAGGCGTAAAAAAGAAGGATGTTTTGAGGATGGAAGAGTCTTAAGATGGATATTATTACAAGAAATAACAACCAAAATAAACATCAAATGCGTTGAATATATTCCATCTCAAGCTCTTAGAAGTATTATAATCATGTGCAAGTATGCTCAAATTCCATACATTTATTACGATATGAACAAAGGAAGAATGATTCATATAGAAATAAATGATTTATCTATGTCTGGGGATAATTGTCTTCCCATCCCAAGAGATAATCATTGTACAAACATAATTATGAACAATAATTTTCAAACATGGATTCAATCCATGATCTTTTGCCTTTACCGAACACGTTACAAGCAATTTTTTTTATGAATTATAGCAGTTTGTGAAAAACATCTATAATGGTAATTTCGAAACATCTATATACTTTTGTGTACATTTTGTTACAATTGACGTGTATTCATTTTGGGACAACATATTATCTTATTATAAAAAAATGGTATTTTTATTCATTTTATGAACATTTTTTCCCTGAAATTTTCTATTATATATAATGTCATATGTTGTAATTTTTAAATTTACTTTAATGATTTTAACAATTCCATTATTGTTTTTAATTTCAATTTGTTTATTGTTTTTGAAATATTAGTGAAATGGAGATCCAACCTCGCATATGGAGTCAGATACCAATAGATATTTTAGAAATCATATTTCTATGGATTCTTTTATCTGCTAGTATTCGCTTGAGAAGTGTCTGCAAAGAATAGAATCAATTTCTACTACATAAACGTTTCCTCACAAGATGGAAACAATATGGATTAAAAGAATAGGAAATTTTGATTAACTATGACAGTGATTGTCGAAAGCATTTCCATGCTACTCATATAAATGAAGTAGGTAAGTTATCACTCATTTCTATGCCATTTCAAAGTAGAACATATAAAATTGAATCTGCATATGGTTCAATTCTTTTAGTTTCTTTGCCTACAAAATTCTTCACAAGACATAACCATTATCTTATGAATTCTTTCACAAAAACTTCTACCATTTTAGGATGTGTTAATCTCGGTTATTGGGGATTTTTTACAGTTTTCAAAGATATCTGACAACAAAAATATGAATGGATAATTGTGAAGCAATTCAATGTCATAGGAATTCTGAATTAATTTATGTATAACAATCTTCACAAACAATGGAGACAAACATATGTTCTTGATGGTGAACCATTTATGATCAGGGTTATTTTCGGCACGAAATGAGATCGGAGATATAATAAATAAATGCACAGAGATATCCCAGATATTCAATAATATAATAGAAATATCAGAGATGAAACCATAAACACAGAGGTACAGTAATACATGATTTCTATTAATGAAAGAAATGTATAGAGACTGTAAAAATACAGAGTGAAAGACTCGCTAGAATGGTGGCAGCTTATCTCTGAGAAGAGATGTGACAGCTACTCGCATTCGCAAGAAGATGATTACAATGAGGCTCTTAAGGCATTTTTACAATAAGAAAAAATGTCAAAAACCCTAGACATCCAAAAACCTAACCCTGGGAGATCAAGCGCCAAAAGTCATGTGGGCCCCGTTTGGGTAAGTGAGTACATCAACTTCTCGAGGTCGTAACTTTTGCATATGATCTCCGTTTTAGGCATGTGATAGCTCGTTGGAAAGGTATCGTCGAGGAGATTCATTTTAGGGGATCAATTATGCATTTTTCTATCATTAAGAAACTCTATATAAAAAAACCTTCATTTGGGACCTCAAAATGGCCCTGGAAGTTAAAACCTGCTAAAAATAGTAAATTGCCAAAATTGCCAGAAAACTGTTTTGAGATACTTGGAAAAGGTGGGTGGCCACTGATATCCACCTGGATCAATTTCCTCCAAAAAATCCAGTTTTCCACAATGTGATCATGTATTAGATACATGTTCATATCATTTTGGGAGACTCCCCTATTTATTCATATCAATTATATTGGATAAATGTTCAAAAGAATAAATGAGGCTTACATTTTATTCGACAATCACGTATTACAAGTTCAATATGCTTGGAAGTCCATGACAATCAACTTATTTGTTTAATGAATGATGTTGTCAATACAATATGGTTATTGTAAGACATAAGAAATGAACGTGTTTTGTCGTTGCCTCCCAATATATCAACAAACTAATTTGAAGATGGATATGGTTTCAAATGGAATATGATATCCAACTTAACATTGGATGTTAATAAAAAATACCCCGAGTATTTCATAGTTTCTTCACTTGGTAGCATCATAATCATGTGTAAAAGGACATCTTTTCAGTTCGTCTTTTATGACTTGAGCAATTCGATATGCGGTAATGTAGCAGAAAATCAAGTAATAACAAGCATTTGTTCAACATTATATAGTCCAATTGTTCAAGATATTTTTTGAACAGATTCACAACACTACTATATACCCAAATTCTCCCAATATAGAATCAATTGATTATGTACCAATTGTTGCTAGTAAAAGAAAATATAATTGAACTTTCAATTCAATTTATTATTTTGTTGTACATCCAAATTTTGAATTCCTATTGTCATTATAAGATTTCATACCCATATTTTGTAATTAAAAAAAACAAACATTTCAATACATTTAAAATATTTAACCAGTTTTTGTTATGTTCTTTTAGATAACTGTAAATGTTTTTGAAACATTTTTTTTTGTTATTCTTATGAAAAACAAATCATACACTTCTATGTTATTACATATTGTATTTAACAATTATTATTGTTATTACATACTATATTCAATAATTAACTATAATTACTTTTCCTATATTCTCATTAACAATGATAAAATGCTTCATTATGTCATTCAAAAATATTATTTTGCTTATACTTTACAATGTTATTTGACAATGTTTTAGATTATCACTATCTATGACATCTGATACTACATCTTCCAATACTAAGAAGAAAAATCCATCTGAATCATCATATGAAACAATAAACGAATATCGTCGTAGAATATACTAGAAAAGAAAAGAAGAGATGAATGCAAAATATCGTTTTAATTAAAAGCATAAAAATAAAGACATCAATAACAAGAGAAGACAAAACGTCAATTATCGGAAGTTGTTATTGATTCTCAATATCAAAAACACATCAATTTCCAAATATTATCTGATATCATGAAAAGAACAAATGTTTTGAATGAAATCCCTACATTTAACAATGAAGATACAACCAACAAAGATTCTATAGTGAAACATTGTAATGCAGAAGCATCCATACAAAATATTTCATCAACGTTTATTCATGATGCTTCTATAACTCGAAGAGTGATCATACCAAACAGTATAATCAGAATAAATGATGAAGGTCGAAATGCAATGGAAAATTTTGATAATATATGTACATAAGTTGCTAGGTCAAAGGTATAGAACAAATATTCAATAGTATATTTTTCAATTAACAATCTCTTATAAAAATACAATTTAATATACATATTTTTCCATTCTATTTTAACCTATATGATATGAATTTTTAGGACCATGTCCAAAGCTTTTCTACAAATCAAACGCTCATTGAAGGAAATATTGTACTAGAAGTTAATAAAACAAATAGATTTCAAGACAATAATGATGACTATAGAGGAAGTTACGATGAGAAAAAATTTATTTCTCTTGGAACTACAAAGATTACAATCAATTTTTTTCACAAATAAATTCAATTGATACATTTTCTATATTTTATTTTTTTCCCTATGATGTATAATTTATTTTATTTCTAAGGCAAGCATATTTTACATACAAGATATTACTATAGGGATGCATCTACCATCAAGAATTCAAAATAATTATTTCCCCAACATTTTGTTACCAAGCAATCTTCAAAACATTTCAATATCTCAAAATGAAACAATACAGACAATGTATCTAAACCAATTCAATGGTGATGTCGATAAAAACATTTATAATGAATTGCGAGAACCCGTGTTTTCATAAAATGAGATTCAATGCAACCAAAATATGGAAATGCATTTTGATTATAAAAACATAAAAAAGATTGCGTGCCTCATCTCACAATCCTTCATCATCAAATCAACACATATGTCTTCGAACACTTTCATTCAATATGGAAGAGTCAAACAATATAAGTACATTATTTAAGAGATTAACCCCTTTCCATAAAAAAAATCGTAAAGAAATAGATAAGTTATCAATGGTTCAAATGTGTCATATATGTCAAGAATCGTACCCTGCTATGAATGTTTGTAAAGGAGTTGAAGGAACTGCTTGTCAGAGATGCAAAAATGAATGAGGATATCATCGTTTTTCTCAATGGAACAAAATGGATCCTGGTGAACAACCCCAGGTTTTGTCAATGTTGACACAAGTTGAGGAAATGTTAATAGCACAAGTGAATCCAATATTACAAGGGGCACATGCACGCGGTGGCCAATATAAATATAACGGTCACACAATCAAGTTACCACAAGATGTTAACTCTATCGCTAAAAGGCTTCCCCGTCAGATTGAAGATATTGACATTTTAATTGTAAGGAGAAAAACAACTCAATCAAAACACTATGACTGCATTGTGAGAAGATCATATGTAATGAATGCATTTCATTACAAAATTGAAATGGACAAATATTATAAAGATGTTGAAATAGATATGGACATAGTTTTATCTCTTCCACATGAAGCAACAAATATGTCTGATAGACTACACCATGTAAACTTAGACATAGATGAATAAAGAGAAAATGATGTAGAAATTGAACAAATTGAACAAGATCAATTGGAATCTCATTCTTCCTCCTTTACAATGAGATTATCAAATGCACGACGAGAATCAGAAGAAATTATTTTTTTTTGTTCAAAATGATAATTATTTATATGATCTACAAATGGAATGGCCATAAATTGGCTTGTCACCAATTAACGAGTATAACACAAAAGGATTGTTTGACATGTCTTTTCCAACATTTTTCCCAACATGAAATGTTTATTGGTTGCAGCCATGACTTGTCACAGTTTGATTACATGA
>SNQJ01S0025659.1:176998-190516 GCA_010110895.2 Picea sitchensis
TCATTGATCCATCTTCATCTATGCATTCTCATCAAGGACAATACATATTATATTACCTCAATCATCAATCAATCAATCCTTTGACATCAATCAATCACTTGACATCAATCAATCAAACCATTGGCATCAATGACAACATGATCCAACAAATATGTGAGAATGTAACAGAGTATACTTTTATCACTTTTTCGGACTCATAAAGGTTATAAGAAAAATGAACCTCCTAGAGTTCCCTTTAAGCTCTTTTTAGACTCTCTAAACATGAAAAGATTGTCGAACGACCTTGTTCTTTTCACGCTCCTAAAAGTATTTGAAGAAAACATTTGATGGGCGATAGTTTATCACTTTTTCGGTCTCATTAAACTAATTTACGAAAAATGAACTGAGAGAGTTCTCTTTAAGTGTTTTTCATACTCTCTAAACATGAAAAACCACCGAGTTTTCTCTCTTTGGACTCGTTAAAACAAACATTGAAAGGTTCCTAGGGTTCGTTAAACATACTCCGAGGGACTCATCCGAAGGATGAGCTTACATTACAAGCATATGTTATCCTCCTCAAGCTTGTGTAAAAATAAAGAGGTACTCACCAGAAATGGTGGGGGGGGAAATTGGGAAAGAAATATATCTAAACCTGTATTATATGGAAGAGTCACCTCTGAACATGAAACCCTTTCACCTGCTTTGTGTCTAGGTTGGAAAATCTGCTTGTTTCTTGATCATACCCCTTTATAAGATTACAAATTGGTCTGTGATCCCTATTGTTGAGTCAATTTTTCCAAGATAGTTGTCGTGTCATCAATATGTTCAAAGAGAAGTGCAACCCAGAAAGACTTCTATTGCGTCATCAATTTCTACAGTCCTTAAGCCTTATATTGCGTCGGCCATCCCTAAGTCAGTCATGAATCACATGTTACTCTGATCTACTTCAAATCTTGTTACTTGTTTCGTGTCATTGATGTGGGATACATTAAGGCCCTCCTATGACGAGTCTTTTCTTGTCAACTTCAACTCATTATCCAGGAATTAGACTTAGAAACTAATTGGTACCTTGGAACTTGCATGCCTCAATGGCAGGTTTCCTCGCTTTCGACAGTGGGTTTTCATTATTGACCCATGATTGAGAGATTCCACTGAGTGTTCGAATTCAACTCATTAATTCACATTTGTTGGATTGTACTAGAGTACCTTGGGAGTCATTGACATTAATGGTAATTTCCCTCACACTTGTTAATGGTATTAATTAATGGCTGGTAATCAAGTGCTTTCTACCATGTTCGACTTCAACACATCTATTCACATGGTTTGATTCATACTATAGAGTGATGGAGATGAAGACCCTGAATATTTTATGATAGATTCAGGTTGTGTTGGAGTATATTCATATTGTACTGCTGCATAGATCCACATTGTATGTCTCGTGGCTATGTTCAAATTTGATTCTTTAACACATAGATCCACAATGTATTTTTGGTGGCTATGTTCAGATTTGAGTCATATTGGCATGGATCCACAGTGTATGATTGGTGGCCATGACCTGTCTTACTTGACATGGATATTTGCATGTCGACATTTATGCTTTGAGTCATTTGTATTCTGAGTATGGGAATGCCTACCTCAGTGATGATATATTATTGTACTGTATTTCATTGTTTGTTGGCAGGTTTCCGACCGACGTGTTCCTTGTTCCCTACACACACTCGACAAAGTATTTCAGCTATCACTCTATTCTAACTTCATACTTTGGGGGGCTCTCTGTTACACATTATTTTCGTCATCCCTATGACTACTAATGATGTAAACCTATATGTTGCCTTCAGAGAGGTCAGTGGCCTAAATTCCCGAAGAAAGAAGGGAGAAGAAATTTTACTGAGAGAAGAAGTTGTATTTTCCTTTGTAAAAACCCTATTAAGGAGGATTTCCGTAGGCTACACTATACGCAGGGTGCGGTGATGCCTGATTTCCACACCTTGTTCTAAAGCTATATTGTGGAGTTTTCGCATGCTGCACTATAGCTAGGATGCGGAAATTCTTGTACGTGGGAAAAACGAGCGTCTTCTCGATGCTTCTAGAAGGAGAAGCTTCTATGGTGAGGTGGCCTCTGGACGGTTTGGATCTTACTCGCTTTCGTGATTTAGTGGGATCATCCTAACCTCCTCACCTTATCCTCTTCAACTTATAAAAGGAGAAGAGATCTCATGGAGAAAATTAGCTTGGCTTTGGATTGGAAATTTGGCTTGATATTGTTAGCTTGGTTAGATTGGCTTTGAGATTTGATTTGTCAATATAGATTGTGAGTAACTATCAGATCCATGGTCTCAGAATATTTGGAGTAAGAACTGTGTGGGAAGCAAAGAACTATTGGAAGACCTGACAACATCAAGGCATCTAGTTGTATATTTCTTCCACATTCTTTAATACAGATATGCTTTTTTTTCTTATATGAATGTTATTTTTCCATATTGTATGATTCCTTGATCACGTACATAGTTTCATATCAAATAGACTCTGTTATTCTTGTCTTTGTTGGCTTGTGTTTATTTGCAGATATTTCCCTATAATCCTCATGATCGAGCTTGTATTGCATTGGTGAAGTCGGATCTCCAATATTTAAAAGGTATGTTCTAGATCCATTTCTCATTTGATAATTGAAATCTAAGGAAAGAGTAGTGTATTGTCTTGTTTTGTTCTAGTTTCGTAGTGAAGCTAGGGGGATTGATTTGTGTTCACACTTAACAATTAGCTCGATAACACTTATGTCCTTTATTCAACCTAAAGTGGTGAAATTGACCAATTTGAAACCCTTGAGAGGTCAAGTGTAGTGGTTTGAGGCATCATGTTTGGCCCTGGATGCCTAGAAGATTTGTTTATGGATTAAGGCTTTGGTTTCCTCCCTTGACCATATCAAGGCCTTCAAATTGCTCAAAACCTTATGAGGGCACTAACATCCTTTCTCAGAGGCCAAGGACACCCTTGAGAGATCATGTGTGGTGCTTTGAGGCATTTTTCATGTCTCTGGATGCCTCAAATATTTATTTAAGACCTAAGGCATGGCCTTCTTCCACATATTGTTTTGAGAGCCCTAACACACATACCTACTATTCAAAACTACCTAATGGCACTAAAATCCCCAACCATAGACCAATTATACCCTCAAGAGGCCATGTGTGGTTTTTTGAGGCATCATTCTTGGCCCTGGAGGGATATAAGCTTCCTATAATGCCTAAGGTTCATGTTTCCTCCCTTGGCCATGTCCAAGGCCCTAAGATCCATACTTAGTGCTCAAAACTACTAATGGTACCTAGATACCTAGTTATAGGTAAAATATTACTTTGAGAGGTCATTTGTGGTAGTTCAAGGTGTCATTCTTGGCCCCATAAACCTAGAATCGTCCTTTAGGGACTAACTCTTGGGCTTGTTCCCATGATCATATTGAGGATCTAAAGACTAATACTTAATGTTCTAAACCTCATAATGTTGACTATCCCCATCTGGAGACCAAGTATACCCTAGAAAGGTCCTTCGAGGTGGTTCAAGATGTCATTCTTATCCCTAGATGCCTAGAAGCTTCCTTTAGGACCTAAGGCATGGATTTTCTCTCTTGATCGTGTCCAAGGACACAAGACCTATACATAGTGCTCAAAATATCCTAATGACACAAATATCCTCACTTGAAGGACAAATATCCCCTGAAGAGGTCATCTATGGTGGTTTGAGGTGTCATTCATGACCCTTAATCCTAAAAAAATTCCTAAAACCACATGAGGTTGGGTGTGGTGGTTTGAGGTATTTTGTTTTCCCTTGTATGCCTAGAGTCTTTATTTATGGCTAAGAATTGGGTTTCCTCTCTTGACCATATCGAGGCCTTAATACCCATACATAATGCTAAAATCCTCGTGAGGGAACTAATATCCTTTCTCAAATACCAAGGATACTCTCAAGAAGTCATGTGTGGTGCTTTGAGGCATTTTTCCTGGCTTTATATGCCTCAAAGATTTGTTTAGGACCTAAGGCATGGACCTCCTACATAAATCATTTCTAGGGTCTTGAGACACATACCTACTACTCAAGACCACCTACTAGCACCAACATCCTTAATCGTAGGCTAAGGATACTCTCAATAGGCCATGTGTGGTTGTTCAAGGAATTATTCTTGACCCTGGATGGCTAGAAGCTTCCTTTAGGGCATAAGGTTCATGTTTCCTTCCCTAACAATGTCCAAGACCCCAAGACCCATGTTTGAGGTGGCATTATTTGCACCAGATGCCTAAAATATTTCTTTAGGGCCTAAGGATAAGGTTTCCTCCCTTGACCATGTTCAAGGCACTGTGACCCAAATCTAGTGCTAATATCCTTATAATAAAGTCCATATCCTCTCTTAAAGGCTAAATATCCCATAAAAAGGTGTAATGTGGTGGTTCAATTCCTATTTCATGTCCCTTCAACATTAGAATCTCCCTGTAAGGCCTAAGGCGTGAGTTTCCTTCCATATCCATGGTCAAGGCAACAATACTCATATCTAGGGCTCAAAACCTTCTAATGGTGCCCATATCCAACTAAGAGGGAGGAGATACTCTCAAGACGTTAGGTGTGGTGGTTTAAAGAATTGTTCTTAGATTTGGATGCCTAGAAGCTTGCATTAGGTCCTAAGGTTTGATTTTCCTCCCTTGACCATGTCTAACACCCCACAACCCATACTCAGTGCTCAAAACCTTCTAATGGTGTCCACATTGCAACTCAGAGGATAAATATCCCACGGAGAGGTTAGTTGTGGTGGTTTGATGGATCTTGAGCCCTAGAAGCTGCTTTTTAGGCCCAATGCACAATTTTCATTACTTGACCTTAGTCCAAGTCTTCAAACCGTGACCTACCTCTCCAAAAACCCTAATGGTGCTAATATGCCCACTGAGAGGCAAAGGATACACTTGGGACGTCATGTGTGTGGGCTCAAGTTGTTTCTCTTGGCCCTAGATGCTTGAAAACTTCCTCTAAGGCCTAAAGCCTAGGTTTCCTCCCACCAACATGTTGAGGAACCCTTGACCCATAACTTTTGCTAAAAAATTGTAATGATGCACATAACTCCACTTGTAGGCCAAATATCCCTTTTGAGGTCATGTGATTTTCTTGGGCCTTGATTCCTATCATCTTCATTTATGGCCTAAGACCTAGCTTTCCCCCCTTAACCATATCTGGGAGCCTAAGACCCATACCTAGTTCTAAAAACTTCCTAATATTGTCAATATTTGCACCCAGAGGGTAAGGATAGGTTTAATAGGTCATGTGTGGTGGATCAAGATGTCATTTTTAAACCTTGACGCTTAAAAGATTCCTTTATCATGTAAGGACTAGATTTCTCCCTTCAATGATGTTTAGGGCCCAAAGACTCATGTACCTGGTATAAAAAATCTCCTAGTGGCACCCATATCCTTACTCAAAGGAAATAATAACCTTGAGAGGTCTTGTGTGGTGATTTGAGGTGCTTTCATAGCCATGTATTCCAAAAATATTACTTTAGGTTCCAATTACCATGATTCCTCCCATAACCATGTCAAGGGCCTTGACATTCATAACTAGTGCTCAAGATATTCTAATTATGCCCTTGTCCCTACTTGGAAGATGAGGATGCCCCCTTCGAATATCCGATGTGGTAGTTTGAGTCATTATTATTTTCCTATATGATTAGAAGCTTCCTTTAGGGCCTAAGTCTTAGGATTTCTCTGCAAACCATGACCAAGGCCCTAAGACTAATACATAGTGTTGAAATTTTCCTACGGTCACTAATATCCCATTCATGAGCCAAGGATATCTTTGGGAGGTCGTGTGTGGTGATTCGAGGTGTTGGTCTTAGACCTTGATCCCTAGAAACACTCTTTACAATGTAAGGCCAAGTCTCTTTCCCTTATCATGTGAAGGACCCCATTGCCCATACCCAATGCTCAAATCCTCCCAATGCCATTGATATCTTGACTTCAAGGTGAAGGATATACTTTCAACAAAAACATTTACTAACATAGCACATCTTCATTATAAGAATGTGCAAGGCACTTTAGAACACACACATTGTATAATGACGTTTCTTTAATTCAATTTTTTTAAACAAGATTGACAAATGAAAAATACACCTTTTCTAACTTGGTTGCTTCGTATTTAGGTTCTGGCCTCATGGTTTGGGCTACAAATGCATCAATACCTCCATTTTTTAAATGGCTCTCAATATCTCTATTTTTCAAGTTATTTTTGTATATGCTACAAAAATCCATTCTCATGAAACAAAGTACACATATAAAATTGACTATGCAATTCTAAATATATAATGCTAAAAAATTATTGTTTACTATTTTTAATTTATTTTTGTTTTGACATATATGAGAATCTTAAAATACTTACATATTTTATTCATGCTATAAATTTTGATTGACTTACCCAATAAAAATTATTTGATTATGTTAAGGCTTTCATGCCCTACATTAACTCAAGGCCTCATAATTTCAAGGCTATAATGAATTTCATAATTTAATATATATATATATATATATATAATAGGGATGCACAAGAACAACATTGTTTTTGCAATAGTGCAATTTTTTTTAAGGAAATTTCCTCATTTACACACCAGTGCACTAACATGAACATATGCATTATATTTTGTATGAAAATTAACTTTTGTTAGAAAAACTCAAATTTCACACAGTCTTACAAAAATCTATAAATAAAATTTATATATTTGGAAAGTTAATTCAATTTTCTACATTTAATTTGTTTACACCATATTCAAATCCATTGTGAAAATTAACAGATTGTTGTTTTATCATGTTTGCATTACCATTAATTGATCATGGAAGATTATCATTAACTCATACTTACTCATATACATATTGATATTAGACATCCAAATCCAATACATAACTACATTAATTTTTCTAAAAAAAATATTAAATTATCTAACAAAATAACATCCAAATCCAATACATATTGATATTAGACATCCAAATCTAATACATAATTACATTATTTTTTATAAAAGAAATTACTAAGTTATCTAACAAAATAACATCCAAATCCAATACATATTGATATTAGACATCCAAATCCAATACATAACTACATTAATTTTTATTAAAAAAAATACTAAAATATCTAACAAAATAATTTACATTTATTTAAGAAAAAACACTAATAAACTTTTTTTTAGAAAACAATACTATTTAAACAGAGAAATAACAATAACTAAAATAGAATGAGCAAATCTTCATGGTGATATATTCACGTAGTGTTTTCGGAGGGGAGTTGAAAGTGGGAGTCATGGATTTTACATTAACAGTACAATACATTGCAGTGAAAAAAAAATTGCCATCGTTGACTTGCAGTTCGATTCTTTTGATATGTGATATCGTTGACTTCCAATGATCTATTCTTTTGATATGTGACCTCTGGATTATTATTTTGTCCATAGTCCCCACTCATATTCCAATCCTTTTACATCATTGATTCTTATGAAATCTATGAATAATAATAAATATTTATATATTTTAATATAATTAATTTATATATAGAATATGTATATATTTTTGGAAAAAAATATAATATATATATTTAAGTTTTAATTTAGAAAAAGTAGGGTATGTATACTTTTATAAATTTTACTAATTAAATTGTTGGATGAGGATCTCTTTTTTTATAAACAAAAGAATTTCATACACCAATTTGATGTCTTACTTAATCGACTTAATTTATTATTATTATTATATATTTACGCCGAAAGGCGTATACCTATTGACAATGGGCACAATTAATGATCTTTTAACCTTAAACCCTAATCTGATGGCTATGCATTGAAGATGCTGGTTTATACTTCATTTGCACTATTTAGTTGTGATTATTTCTTATCTACTTTTCTGCTTTTGAATAATGGTTTTGGCTAAAGTTTTATCTTTTGGGTTTTTTGTCAGGAATTGGCAGGAATCTCACTATGTAAATTTGGACAAAATCTTTGTCTTTCTGAATGCATAAATGGATTCAGTGAGCTGAAAAACCTCTGGAGCACTCGAATTATACAAACTTAACGACTCAAATCTGCAGATCCAACCATTCACTACTGGATTGCTGACAAAAACAAACCGACAAAATAACCAAAAAAACCTCAAAAAAGTAAAACGTTGAAGAATATATAATACACTGAAATGAAGTGGTTCTATGGTTACACAGGTTGTATCTGAGAATAAAAATGAAACTTAAAGAATTTCAATCCCAATAAAAAATAGATCGTTGATAGTTCACGTGGAAGACGACAGGCACAGGAAACGGAAACGAGCATGCATTCATTGATTATTTAAAAATTGCATGTAACACGAAGCACGCATTCATTGATTATTTGAAAACTGCATGAAACACAAAACATCGATTATTAGGAAAGATTTAAATAAATTTTCATGGTTGCCAACCTTCAATTCAAGATGTCGAAGACAGCACCAGAAACAAAACCTAAGAAAAAACGAAGATTTACAGGGAGATTAAACAACTGACCACTACTATACGTTCCTTTCATTGATCAAGAATTTGTTAGTCCTGCCTTCCCACTGATAAATAAACAGATAGGCGGTTGAAAGATTTTTCAAACAACCTCCGACTCCCCTCTCCTCTACTCTCCTCTCCTCTCCTGCTCCGCTGCAAAATCGAGTGGGTGCTGGGCTTTGAGAAACCAAATCGATTGATTCTTTGGGTTTGGGTGTTTGAGAAATCAAACCGATTGATTGTTGGGTTGTTTTTGTTTCATAATGAGAAGCGGTGTATATTTGGGAATAATGGCAATGGTTCTGTTAAGCATCTATGGCCCTGCGAGAGGTGCAGATTCAAGCAGTGATACTTCGTGCATAAGCGCGATCATTCCGTGCGAGAAATATCTGACTACCACGGGGACACCCTCCATTTTGTGCTGCTATCCGCTGCTGAATGTGTACAAGACTGACAAGATGTGCCTGTGTAACCTGTTAAACGATACCAGTGTCCTTCAGCAATTTCAGATCAACATCACTCAGGCCGAGGAACTCGCTGTCAGATGCGGTCTCAATGCCAACGCTTGCTCTAATCGTACAACTCGTCCCCCTACGCACCATTTTCTTTTTCACAATTACAATTTATTTTGGGGGTTGGCTAAATGTTCTATTTTTTAGGTTTTTTTTTTCGCAGTAATCAGGAATTGGTTGATGTAAATTTGGATAAAATAGTTATTTTCTGTTGCTTAAATTGTATTTTTGTATATATAAATAGATTCAGTATGCTAAAAATAATTTGGAGCACTCAGATTATACAAACTTAGCCACTCAAATCTACAGATCTAACAATTGATCACCTGATTTTGGACAAAATCAAACAGAAAAAATTACCTAAAATCAATCAAAAAGTAGAACATTTAAACTACTGCTTTTTATTTTGTGAAAACTTATGATATTTCTCTTTGTTGTTTTAACAGTGGGTGGAAACAGCACCACACCTCCCCCTCCACCTCCAGGTTTAGTCTTTCTCTTACCCTTTTCATTTATAAATTTTATGTATACTGCATTTTCTTGACCACAATTTGAGATTTATTTTGTGAGACACCTCCACCTCCAGGTTTAGTCTTTCTCTTACCCTTTTCATTTATAAATTTTATGTATACTGCATTTTCTTGTCCACAATTTGAGATTTATTTTGTGAGACCTTGTGGTGTTTCTCTTTGTTGTTTTGACAGGGGGTGTAAACAGCAGCACACCTCCACCTCCAGGTTTAGTCTTTCTCTTACCCTTTTCATTTATAAATTTTATGTATACTGTTTGAATTTATCAATGTAATAAAGAATCCATCGATGAATCCGTCGGGGCATTATTGCTTCCCATTTCATTTGATATTTTTTTATTTTTCGTTTGGTTGTTTGGGGATTGAATGAATCAGATGTGGGAGTTGGGTACACAGTCACTTGGATCTGAATCTGGTATATGATATGATATGTGGTGTGAGTATGCAGGATCTCCTCCTCCCTCCACCAGAAAAAGTGCAGCATCTTCGTCTTCTTTTGAAATATTGCCTCTACTAGCTCTCCTGCTTCTTGGAGTGATTGTCCAAGTATACCAGTAGCAGTTTTCGTCTTCTTTTGAAATATTGCCTCTACTAGCTCTCCTGCTTCTTGGAGTGATTGTCCAAGTATACCAGTAGCAGTTTCAGAATATAATTTCCTCTATTTGAAAGGGCTGTTTTACTTGGCTGCTGTGAGTACCAGAGCTGCGATTCATTTGTCCTACTTGGATTTTTGGTTTTAACAATAAAATATAATGTTTTTCTTCATTTTAGTATGCTTCACATTCTCACATTGGGTTTTCCAATTTCAATAAAATATAAAAGAATGTTTTGAGTTTTTTTGGTTTAGGTTTCATTGTGTTGGGACAATTTGTTCCTATCTCTATAACAGAAATGTATGTATGATTTAATTAATTAAAATTGTGTATGTATGATTTAATTAATTAGAATTGTATGTATAATATAATTAATCAGTACAGTACAAGGTATTAAAGAGTTAGTTTTGAAATGTTTAGCTCAGAAGACCTAATTTTATGTTGATCTTCAATCTCTCATATTTATGGTGATTTGCAAAAGATAATTTTATATGAAAAGTTTATGATTTTAGTATAAGGTTTTGTATTTAATGTAATTTAATATTGTTTTGTATATTAAACTTTATTGATATTGTGAAATATTTAAATATTATTATAAAATATTAGATTAATATAATGAAAAAGAGATGTAATTGATTTTGAAAATTGAGGATTTCTATTATATCTATATCTATATATATAATTGTTTTTTTTTATTAAGATTGTCAGTGTTGTCTTTCTTAAATAAGTTTATTAAACTTTTTATACATTGCAAAGATTTTATGGTCATTTATGATTTCCATCTCCTACCTCCATTTTTAAGCATACAAAAATGAAGAAGAATTATCTCCCACTATCTTCATAAAACTCTTTGGATTATCTACTACTCTTTTATAAAGCAGTTTAGAGACTTTCTCTAATATGATCAAATATATTGACCCATTAAACACTTTGTTTACTAAAGCTACTAAAGACTTAGTTACTCACTAGTTAACTTCATATTAAATGTTAATAATTCACTCTCCAAGACATAAATAATTCTCTTTTTCAAAACAAACATTGCTTCTTACTCTCCTAAACATTGCTTCTTAGTTGTTGAGGTAAGAAACTTAATTCATTTCTAACGCATCTGCATGTTTAACCATCTTTGCTTTATTTTCCTTTCCAAAATTAAAACTCTTGCATCTAATCTATTTTGAATAAAAAAGTGAAACCTCTAATTTGTTTTCTAAATATTAGCTGGTCAACTCCACTTTGTTTTCTAAATATTAGCTCTATGGTCAAAATTGAGCTACTTTGAAAGTGGTACCCATCCATTACTTCAACATTACAATATAATGCATTGAAAAAAATGTCATTTTTTACTTTTAAATGGAATGAGATTTTTTCAACATTTTCTTTTTATTCATTCCAAATTCCTTAATTTCTTGGTTTATCTCTTTTATATTTTTGACTAAATAGTAATGAATAGTTGTTGATGTGTGATAATTTGAATGATTGAGAGGTAGGTTTCACACTTATTGTAAGGGTTAGAAAAACAGTCTCTCTTTTACATCTTTGACTAAATAGTAATAATTAGTTGTAATGTATAATACTTTAAATGATTGTGAGGTAAGTTTCACACTTTTTCACTTGAATTTAAATCCCTTCAAAACATTAACAACCACTAAATTCACTATCACTATAAACCCATTTTATTTATAAAAAAAAAACAATTAACAACTATCAAAGCTATCTATCCTGATAATGTTGTTAAGCTTCTTTAAATTGTATATATATTGAGCTTCTTGAGTTCTGGTTTAAAAATACAATTAACTGTTATCAAGGCTGTTCATCTTAAACTTCTTTGAATTGTATATATATTAAGCTTCTTGAAATTGTATATAAATAAAATCTATATATGTGAAAGGGTTAGGGGCACATCCAGCTTAATTTACACATTTATCATCATCATTCCTTTTGAGTCAGCTTCTGACTATCTCATCTTCTTTTCAATAATTTATAATTAAAAAAATTGGCCTGCAAAATGATCCACCAGTTGTATATCAGGATCAAAATGATACTCCTAACTCTCACAATTAGGATGAGTACTTTTAAAAAACACAAATCACTACAAGTTCAGTTTATGCGAATGTGAGAAGTTTAGTTCGTGTGAATGTCAGGAGGGATAAATTTTGATGGATAAAATTTGTCTGTTAAATACAGTTAGTTATCATTATTTTTCATTAAAAATATAGTTAACTATTAATATTTTACATTAGAATACAGTTAGCTATTAATATTTTTCATTAAAAATATAGTTAACTATCAATATTCATCATTAAAATTATAATTAACTATCAATATTCTTCATTAAAATTATATAAAAAAATAAATATAAAAATTTGTCAACACAAACTTATTGTGTAGTTTTGAAATTCCAACCAAAAACTATTTAGTATTGAAATTCCAACCATCAATAAAAAGAAGAAAGAACACACGGAAGTAAAAGCATCCGCACAAAACATCAATTATTGCGAAAAATACAAATAAATTTTCGTTGTGGACAACCTTCAATCCGATAATGTCAAAGACAGCGAAAAAGAGCAAGGCTTTGATTGGAGAGAGTACACAAGTGACCACCACCATACTTTCCTTTCATTGATATATGTTACTCCTGCCTTCCCACTCATAAATAAAGACATGAGCTGTTGAAATTATCTTCAAACAACCATCCTCCTTCCCTTTCCTGCCCTGCTGCAAAATCGATTGAGTGTTTGGGTTTGGGCTTTGAGAAATCAAATCGATTGATTGTTTGGGTTTTGGGTGTTTGAGAAATCAAACCGATTGATTGTTGGAGTTTTGGGCTTTGAGAAATCAGTCCTCAGATCGATTGATTGTTTGGGTTTTGGGCATTGAGAAATCATATCGATTGATTGATTGTTGGGTTACTTTTGTTTCATAATGGGAAGCATTAGTAGAAGCGGTGTAAATTTTGGAATAATGGCAGTGGTTCTGTTGAGTATCTGTGGCCCTGCAAGAGGGGCAGATTCAAGTGGTGGTAATGATTGCATAGCCGCGATAGTGCCGTGTGCGGACTATCTGAATGCCACGAGACCCCCCAGTACGTGCTGCAATCCGCTGATGAAAGTGTACAATACTGATAAGGCGTGCCTGTGTAAACTGTTGAACCAAACCGACCTCATTAAGCAATTCAAGGTCAACATCACTCAGGCAATGCAACTCTTTATCCATTGCGGCCTCAACGCCTCCGCCAGCGCTTGCTCTAATCGTACATCTCTTCCCCATACACCATTTGTTTTCCACGATTACCAATTTTTTTTGTGAGACCTTATGGTTTCTCCCTTTGTTGTTTTGACAGTTGGTGGAAACAGCACCTCTTCAGGTTTAGTCTTTC
>SNQJ01S0025659.1:197896-212825 GCA_010110895.2 Picea sitchensis
TCATTAGGAATTATTACAAATCGAGGACAAACTCAAATTATTGAAGGCAAGAGGTACTTTTAATAACACATGACAAGCCTCTTGTGCTCCCATGTCTCTATCTACAATTGTTTCAGCGAGGAATTTTTTGTATGCACATATAGCAGGATTTTCAAAGTCAGGAGTACTTGAAATTATTGTTAGCATATCTTGATTGATTTTTTATCTTCTTTCAGCGTTAGATGCATATTTTTCAATGTACTTCAACAGTGGATAACGTGAAAGTATCGGTTGGTAATCAACATTGCCACACCACATTGAAAGAAGGCCTATATTATGAACATTTAACCTATCATCATTACGTGAAACTTCATATTTGTTTTTTCCTTTTTTCATTTATAAAAAGTTTTGATTCATCTCGAAGTTCCCAAAGGGAAATTGTAGTGACATTTGTAAGAAGAACCCTTTTTACATAAGCATGAGTTGACAAAACATTTTGTGTGTTGTTGTACTTGATTTTCTAATTGCTCATAATCATGTTGATGATCTATATTGAATATTGTTGAAGTGTCCAATAAGAAGGGGTCATCATTAAGAGATCAATGAACAAATATATTTTGATGGTGAATATCACGAGGATTCCATGTTGTAACATATTTGTCAAAATATTTTTTTGCAGCATTTATACTTCATTTTTCCAATCCAACTTATCCATGTTTGGAGCACCTTCTAACCACAGAAATCCATGGATATGTTTCGATCCTTTGTGTTTCCATTCATACCTATGAAAAATATATGAAAGATTTAATTGTAATAGCAATGCATAAATATCAATTCATTTCATAAATTAAAATTAAAGGTTTTAATGTAAATATATGTAATAGTAATTCTTAAATTGGAGATATTTTATTATAATTTCATCCCAAAAAATGTTGAAATGTCGATGCATATGTATTGCAACAATATGTGGATATTTTATAAAGTTATCAATTCTCTATCGTTGTTGATTTCGTAGATTAACAAGTTGATTTTCAGGCATAAATTTATGCAAGTCTAGCCACTTTGTGTCAGTTACACTTAGTGTAAAGAACAAAGTTGGAGAACCAAGTTGGTTTATCATGTTAGTAAGCTCACTACGACATGTATTCCAATATGCCTTTGTCCCTCGAATATTTCCACCATACCACATCAACCTTTGAGCCAATTTAGTGTCAAGGAACTCATTCAATTCTTTATGTAAATCCTATATTGTTGTAGGTATCCCATCTTCTATATTTTTTTTTCCAAACACAACTGTTGTACCTTGGATTCTATGCCTCATTATCATATTCAAAATAAAATAATGAAATCTTGGATGTTTACCAAATATTTGATCACGATACTTAAGTAAGTGTAATGCATATTCATGTAATCAAACTGTGACAAGTCATGGCTGCAACCAATAAACATTTCATGTTGGGAAAAATGTTGGAAAAGACATGTCAAACAATCCTTTTGTGTTATACTCATTAATTGGTGACAAGCCAATTTATGGCCATTCCATTTGCAGATCAAATAAATAATTATCATTTTGAACAAAAAAAAATAATTTCTTCTGATTCTCGTCGTGCATTTGATAATCTCACTGTAAAGGAGGAAGAATGAGATTCCAATTGATCTTGTTCAATTTGTTCAATTTATACATCATTTTCTCTTTATTCATCTATGTCTAAGTTTACATGGTGTAGTCTATCAGACATATTTGTTGCTTCATGTGGAAGAGATAAGACTATGTCCATATCTATTTCAACATCTTTATAATATTTTTCCATTTCAATTTTGTAATGAAATGCATTCATTACACATGATCTACTCACAATGCAATCATAGTGTTTTGATTGAGTTGTTTTTCTCCTTACAATTAAAATGTCAATATCTTCAATCCGACGGGTAAGCCTTTTAGCGATAGAGTTAACATCTTGCGGTAAGGTGATGGTGTGACCGTCATATTTATATTGGCCACCGCGTGCATGTGCCACTTGTAATATTGGATTCACTCATGCTATTAACATTTCCTCAACTTGTGTCAACATTGACAAAACCTGGGGTTGTTCACTAGATCCATTTTGTTCCATTGAGAAAAACGATGATATCCTCATTCATTTTTGCATCTTTGACAAGCATGTCCTTCAACTCCTTTACAAACATTCATAACAGGGTACGATTCTTGACATATATGACACATTTGAACAATTGATAACTTATCTATTTCTTTACGATTTTTTTTATGGAAAGGGGTTAATCTCTTAAATAATGTACTTATATTGTTTGACTCTTCCATATTGAATGAAAGTGTTCGAAGACATATGTGTTGATTTGATAATGAAGGATTGTGAGATGAGGCACGCAATATTTTTTATGTTTTTATATTCAAAATGCATTTCCATATTTTGGTTGCATTGAATCTCATTTTATGAAAACATGGGTTCTGATAATTCATTATAAATGTTTTTATCAACATCACCATTGAATTGGTTTAGATACATTGTGTGTATTGTTTCATTTTGAGATATTGAAATGTTTCGAAGATTGCTGGTAACAAAATGTTGGGGAAATAATTATTTTGAATTCTTGATGGTAGATGCACTCCTGTAGTAATATCTTGTATGTAAAATATGCTTGTCTTAGAAATAAAATAAATTATACATCATAGGGAAAAAATAAAATATAGAAAATGTATCAATTAAATTTATTTGTGAAAAAATTGATCGTAATCTTTGTAGTTCCAAGAGAAATATTTTTTTTCTCATCGTAACTTCCTCTATAGTCAACATTATTGTCTTGAACTCTATTTGTTTTATTAACTTCTAGTACAATATTTCCTTTCGTCCATTCACAATAGAAATAGATATCTTAGGTTCATCATTTATCAGTGATCCTATCCAATCATGATAATTCTGTCGACGGATCATTTATTCATAACCTAGATTACTTTATTCTAGAATGGTGGATCGAAATTATTCATATCCATATATGCACTGATGAGTGAATTATTTGGTCATTCACATAGGTTTTTTATCCCTCTCGTTGTTATTTAACAACAATGATTGGTAAGATTCTATTTACCGGTTCATATTGGAAAGTGAAAGGGTATAGATGGTTCTATGCATAGTCCATACTATGGCCGGCCCCAATCATGGCTATTAATAGAATAAGACTAGGAACCGCAAACCAAACCCTTGCCTAATAGAAGGGGGTGAAGAAAGTGCCAAGTGGTTGAAAAGGATATAAATCTCCATTAAAAATTAAGGGCTTCCCCTAATTAAAGGTATGGGTCCCTGCCGAATTTGATTTGTAGAAAATCTTTGAATATGGTCCTAAAAATTCATATCATATAGGTTAAAATAGAATGGAAAAATATTTATATTAAATTGTATTTTTATAAGAGATTGTTAATTGAAAAATATACTATTGAATATTTGTTCTATACCTTTGACCTAGCAGCTTATGTACATATATTATCGAAATTTTCCATTGCATTTCGACCTTCATCATTTATTCTGATTATACTGTTTGGTATGTTCACTCTTCGAGTTATAGAAGCATCATGAATAAACGCCGATGAAATATTTTGTATGGATGCTTCTGCATTACAATGTTTCACTATAGAATCTTTGTTGGTTGTATCTTCATTGTTAAATGTAGGTATTTCATTCAAAACATCTGTTCTTTTCATGATATCAGATAATCTTTGGAAATTGATGTGTTCTTGATATTGCGAATCAATAACATCTTCCGATAATTGATGTTTTGTCTTCTCTTTTTATTGATGTCTTTATTTTTATGCTTTTAATTAAAACGACGTTTTGCATTCATCTCTTCTTTTGTTTCATATGATGATTCAGATGGATTTTTCTTCTTAGTATTGGAAGATGTAGTATCAAATGTCATAGATAGTGATAATCTAAAACATTGTCAAATAACATTGTAAAGTATAAGCAAAATAATATTTTTGAATGACATAATGAAGCATTTTATCATTGTTAATGAGAATATAAGAAAATTAATTATAGTTAATTATTGAATATAGTATGTAATAACAATAATCGTTAAATACAATATGTAATAACATAGAAGTGTATGATTTGTTTTTCATAAGAATAACAAAAAAAAATGTTTCAAAAACATTTACAGTTATCTAAAAGAACATAACAAAAACTGGTTAAATATTTTAAATGTATTGAAATGTTTTTTTTTTAAATTACAAAATATGGGTATGAAATTTTATAATGATAGTAGGAATTCAAAATTTGGATGTACAACAAAATAATAAACTGAACTGAAAGTTCAATTATATTTTCTTTTACTAGCAACCATTGGTACATAATCAACTGATTTTATATTGGGAGAATTTGGGTATATAGTAGTGTTGTGAATCTGTTCAAAAATATCTTGAACAATTCGACTATATAATGTTGAACAAATGCTTATTATTACTTGATTTTCTGCTACATTACCGCATAGGGTATTTTTTATTAACATCCAATGTTAAGTTGGATATCATATTCCATTTGAAACCATATCCATCTTCAAATTAGTTTGTTGATATATTGGGAGGCAACGACGGAACATGTTCATTTCTTATATCTTGCAATAACCATATTGTATTGACACCATCATTCGTTAAACATATAAGTTGATTGTCATGGACTTCCAAGCATATTGAACTTGTAATACGTGATTGTCGAATAAAATGTAAGCCTCATTTATTCTTTTGAACATTTATCCAATATAATTGATATGAATAAATAGGGGAGTCTCCCGAAATGATATGAACATGTATCTAATACATGATCCCATTGTGGAAAACTGGATTTTTTTTGGAGGAAACGGTTCACCATCAAGAACATATGTTTGTCTCCAATGTTTGTGAAGATTGTTATACATAAATTAATTCAGAATTCCTATGACATTGACTTGCTTCACAATTATCCATTCATATTTTTGTTGTCAGATATCTTTGAAAACTGTAAAAAATCCCCAATAACCGAGATTAACACATCCTAAAATGGTAGAAGTTTTTGTGAAAGGATTCATAAGATAATGGTTATGTCTTGTGACGAATTTTGTAGGGGAAGAAACTAAAAGAATTGAACCATATGAAGATTCAATTTTATATATTCTACTTCGAAATGGCATAGAAAATAGTGATAACTTACCTACTTCATTTATATGAGTAGCATGGAAATGCTTTCGACAATCACTGTCAAAGTTAATCAAAATTTCCTATTATTTTAATCCATATTGTTTCCATCTTGTGAGGAAACGTTTATGTAGTAGAAATTGATTCCATTCTTTGCAAACACTTCTCAAGCGAATACTAGTAGATAAAAGAATCCATAGAAATATGATTTATAAAATATCTATTGGTATCTGACTCCATATGTGAGGCTGCATCTCCATTTCATCTCCATTTCACTAATATTTCAAAAACAATAAACGAATTGAAATTAAAAACAACAGTGGAATTGTTAAAATCATTAAAGTAAATTTAAAAATTACAACATATGACGTTATATATAATAGAAAATTTTAGGGAAAAAATGTTCATAAAATGAATAAAAATGCTAATTTTTTTATAATAAGATAATATGTTGTCCCAAAATGAATACACATCAATTGTAACAAAATGTACACAAAAGTATATAGATGTTTCGAAATTACCATTATAGATGTTTTTCACAAACTGCTATAATTCATAAAAAAAAATTGATTGTGACATGTTCGGTAAAGGCAAAAGATCACGGATTGAATCCATGTTTGAAAATTATTGTTCATAATTATGTTTGTACCATGATTATCTCTTGGGATGGGAATACAATTATCCCCAGACATAGATAAATCATTTATTTCTATATGAGTCATTCTTCCTTTGTTCAGATCGTAATAAATGTATGGAATTTGAGCATACTTGCACATGATTATAATACTTCTAAGAGCTCGAGATGGAATATATTCAACGCATTTGATGTTTATTTTGGTTGTTATTTCTTGTAATAATATCCATCTTAAGACTCTTCCATCCTCAAAACATCCTTCTTTTTGACGGCTTTTGTAACATCCCGCTCTTGTGCACACTGAGAGAACTTATTCTTTGAGGAAACGATCCCGATTATTATACTATTGGTCGTTTTGATAATGATTATGAGATATTATGGATTGATGATGTGTTATTTTGTTGTATTTACATAGACAAGTGCTCTTGATTGGTTCTCCTGAGTGTGCAGGACTTCAGACATTGAGGATGCAGAGGCATCAATGAAACCCCTTAGACTCTGTATCGAGTCAAGGAGTGGGTTGTTTGGGGTTTGAATGTTGTTGATGCAACATATGTACATATGATTGGATGTTACGATGATTTATTATTATTGCTGACATGATTCGTTAATGGATGCAAGCTGATGATAACTTGCTGACCAGACTCACATTTGGAGTAAAGGGGTCATGCACGATAACCAGAGACTTTGAGGGAGAGGTGTGGCAGTAGCCCTGCCATAGCTTACTAGCACTCCCACCGTGGCTCGAATTGTAGGTTAACGATTACCTAGTTCGAGAAGACCCACGATGCCATGAGGGAAGATTGTGACAGTCACTCACGATGATTCTAAGGGGCAGGCAATAAGGTAGGGGAATTATTCCTTAGAGGCCCTTAGTCTCCCACAATATCACCTGGTGGAGTATTGACTCCAGGGGTTTGACATCTAAAAAATTTGGTCAAGAGGCGAGTGACACCCTTGGATCACGTAATACATCTTGAAGGGCATGTCGTGCAAGGAAAACAGAAAGAGGTGAGTGACACTCTTAGAGCATGTGGTGCGTCTTGAAGGGCACGTCATGCAAGGAAAATGGAAAGAGGTGAGTGGCACCCTTGGAGCACGTAGTGTATCCTGAAGGGTGCGTCGCGATTTTAATTGGTAAGTGAATAAACCTAGTCAGCCTTAAAATGAATGATATGATAAGTAAAGTTTAAAATCATTTTTTCCCTTAAAAATGTTGCCCAACCTAGTGAAATTAAAACCTAGGTCTAAGTAGAACATGTGGTCAAAAAATAATAATAACTAAACATGTAACAAAAAGGGGGGTAAGAAATTCAAACTTATTTTATTAAAGTCAAAATTATAGTGGAGGATTAAATTTTTAAAAAAGGGGTAATGGTCGTTTTTATCTACATTTGATAATTTAATTTTTAGTTAAAAAGAAAAGACGGTAAATGGTTGTTTTTATCTATACCTGCTAAATTAATTTTTAATTAAAAAGGAAAAAGAGTAAATGGTTGTTTTATCTACACTTGCTAAATTGATTTTTTAGTTAAAAAGGAAAAAGGGGGAGACTTAAAAGAAATAGGAAACTTAAAGAAAAAGGGAAACTTAAATAAAAGGGGAAACATAAAGAAAAAAAAAATTGAATGTCTAACTTAGTAAGGAATCTTGCCTTGGAACTTTCTAATTATGAACTCAACTAGGAATTAAGTAAGGCATAAGTCATTTAAGAAGTGTAAGGGAATTTTGGGACACCAAGGAGCATTTTTAGGAATGTTCTTAGGTGGATGAGAGAAATAGGAACATTTAATTAATTAATAAAATTGATTTTCTGGTGCAACTAGGGGATCGGGTGACATGTCTACAAGCGAGGTTTTTTGAAATTAATTAAATGAAAAAATAATTTAATGAGAATTTGGGAAACAAATTACTTGAAAACTCTATAAAAAGGATGGAGGAGGAGGAGTATGTATCTCATATTTTGCGTAACGTTACGCTATTGAAATTTTATCTTGACTAAACTTTCTCTTGTGGGAGTTGGGATACCCAGCTCGAGTAATGCGTGGTAGCTCGACCTTGCAAGGCGAGCTGGGTGTTATCATTCTCTGGTATCTTGTGTGTGGCCCCTTTGCGGCTCGGGGGCTCAGGGGGAAGAAGAGTACCCCTAGTGTTGGTTGGGCAGTACTAGTGAGGTCACATCAGTCGGAAAGAGAGAGCTGGACGGAGCGCACATGGGACAATGACTTCAGAGCTTTCGCATTTGGATATGGTACGCATGTGCATATTTGTATTTAATGGTAGTTTAAATATTTTCCCGTGCCTTCAGTAATATACTTCTAATGTGTTAAAGTTTATGTTTTATTCAATGTAACACTATCCAGAGATTTCATTTTTATCTTCAACAATTTGTCTTGATGAGCCCAACATTTTATGATTAGAGAACTTGAAGTCATCCCAACATTATGCTCACTGTATTTTTAAATTATTTCCCATGGCAAATCCCAACTCTGATTGCAATGACTTTTCTACGTTTGTTTTATTTATTTAATTCGAAGAAAAATTGTGTTTTTATCTTTCGTCCCTTATCCTTAAGTTATTAGTCTGTGCCTGAGCAGTCAGCCGGGATCCTAATCAACTGTCTTCACTACAGTGTTTAAGACCGGGATTTAAATGCCCTTATTTCATGTGCATGGATAATAAGTGAAGGATAAATTTTTGCCCAACTATCTATCCCTTACTTATCTCTGTGTTTTTCTCTTGTGATTAATATCTAATCTTTGCGCCTTCTTGTGAATGAGCATATTTGCGTTTTTTATTGATTCATTGTCAAATGATTAGTCTTTGCACCTTATTTTGATTGAGTATCTCGCATTTTTGTTTGATTCATCTATGATCAATTGGTTTCTACATTTTTTTTTATTCATCTTTGAACGATTCATCTCTGTGTTTACTTGTGGATGATTATCTCTACGATTATTGGCATATTATCTCTGCGATTTCTTGGCATATTACCCAACGCTTTGATTGGTATAATCTCTGAGATTTTAATGATAGATCCCAATGCTTTGATCAGTGAAATCTCTGTGTTATATTACTTACCACTGAAAATTTTTACTATGCAATTTTTTGTTTTAGATAGATAATTACTTGGGACTTTACCCAACATTCACGCCATGATTTCCTTGGCACATTACACAGAATATACACCATGAATTCTAGGCGAATTACCCAGTTATGACACAACGAATTCACCCAGCCTTCATCACTACATTTTGATTGCATTTGAATAACAACAATGATTACTGTTGACAACGATTTAATATTATGGATTGCAATATCATGGATAGCGAAATTATATATGCCTGCATTTTTTATTTTTTTTTATATGTCTGTGTTCATTTTAATGATATGGATGTGAGTTTATATATATATATATATATATGTGTGTGTGTGTGTGTGTGTGTGTGTGTGTGAATATATACATATGCCCACGTTTATTTTTATGCTATACACATTGAAATTTATAATGCTCTAAACACAATGAATCTAGGTAGTGTTTCAATATTGTTGATAGTAAATATATTTGACAATGATTTATGTGTATTGTATAATGATTTTAATATTCATAGAATGATTTGATATTCAAAAACGATTTGATAGTCAGAAACGATTTTATCGATTGATATCATATTGATCGATAGCATTATTGGACAACCATATTTATTTATCAAATAGATATGGTTATTTACACAACGAATTTAGTATTTAATGGACAACGATATCATGTATTTACTAGACAACGATTTCCATTTATTAAACAACATTATGATATATACCAAGCAATATCATATTTAATAGACAACAATAATTTATACCAGTGATATCATATATACCAGCGATATCATACTTAATAGATGGCAATAGCATATACACCAACAATATAATAATTAATAGACAGCAATGATAATATACATCAATATCGTATTTAATATACCAGCAATATAATAATTAATAGAAAGCAATGATAATAGACAACAATATCATATATACCAACGATTATCAATAGACACAACAATAGTTATTAATTGACAGTGATTTGGTTGTTGACAACGATTATCAATAGACACAGTAATAGTTATTAATCGACAACTAGATTATTGTTGATAGTGGTTCCCTTAAATTATATTGTTAGACAGTGATGCATGTTAAGATAGTGTTACCCATAATTTATTTTTGCTAGTCAGAGATATATTTGTTAATATAGGTTATCCCCACACTTGATTTTTGGATTTTCTTCATTTTATTTTTGTTTATAGCATTGGAGAATGGATCATGGGGTAGCTAATTTCATACTTTGATTCCTTGACTTAATGAATTTTCCGGTCCATAAATTGCACCTTTATTCCTTAATCTCTTATGTCAATTATGGTTAAGACAACACTCAAATACTACTTCCATTTTATAGAGAGTCAAACAGAATATTCGTGCACCTAAATTCTTAGATTTTATTCAAGTTATTTTTGTTTTGCAGTGGTAGACCTCCTTGAAAAAGTGACTCAAAAGAAAACAAGATCTCCTTCAGTTAGTTGCGCAATTTAATTTGAATGATGTCACCTTGCATCTTGTCTACTTGTTGATTGGGTGCTTGGGTATAGTCCTCCTATATTATTGACAGATGATTCAGTCTCCTAGCACAAGGGATTTAGCTTGGGTTAAAGATCTAAATATGTTATGTTGCGCCATGGTTACTGTCACGCCTATCGCCTTGTGACAGTGTGATTCTTGATGAGCGGATCATTGCACGCCCTGCTGGATAGATGCAAATGATAACCTGGCTGGAGTCTTGTGCTACCCGATGGGGGCATATTGTTTGTTGTAATTGATGTTGCTACTTTGTTTTGCAATGCCTTAATGTGATTGGTTTCGTGCGTCGTAGAGGTTTCTAGTTACTGGTCATTGAAGCCATTGTGTCGGGTTGTTGATGTTGTCTTTTATCTTGTAGGCATTGTCTTGCTTGTGTTGGGAGGATAGCTATTTTTATTTGTCTATTGATTATCACATGTTTCGTCTAGTTGCATGATGTGCTAGTATGTTGAGTCATTGTTGTATGTTCCCTGATCTGTGTGCGTTGTGTTCTTCGTCAAGTTGTGTTGTTTAATTTTTGTCATTGTGACCTTCCTACTTAAAACAAAAAAAATTGTTTTGCAATGATACGCTTGTATTCGTAACGATGGGGGTGTTACATATGGATTTCCATGCTTTCCATTGCAGTAAAACCTTGATTAATAACCTAGCACTAATTAAAACCTTAACCTACCCATGCGATAAGCACGGTTATATGACACAGTATAGGTTCACGATGTGGTGCCAGGGGAGGAGGCATGACGCCTCCAACAACACCCACACCAGAGGGGTCCAACCCCCAAAGAGAAGAACAAGTCCCTGGGAAGGAGTCGATTGTTGTAAGGGATGTGTATGGTTAGACAAGGAGCTTCAAGGGAAATGTTGGAGGCCTTGAAAAACCGTTCGTACTGAGATAAGGCCACGGCGAATGTACCCCTAAGGGTCCATAGTGTGCCCCAACAAGTATTGGTAGCATTCATGGGGAACTATAGAATATTAAGTTCCTGCGTTCATGAGTCCCATGGATGGTTGAACCGCCAAGGCATGGATGGAGAACAAGGCGATGTGCTTCGCACTTCATGGTTATGACCTCTGGCACCAAGGTCTACATGGCAATCTTCAACTACAAGGGAAAGCTCTTCTAAGGTGGAAGATACTCCTACCTCAGCTAGACATAACTGTCAAAGACGTGTTTTGGGAACAATTCGATGAATGATTCTGGGAGAAGTAAATGTCATAGGAATTCATCGAGCGCCAGCTTGATGATTTTCATGCCTTATGACAAGGTGGTTGTATGGTGCAAGATTATGAGACCAGATACTCCGGTATGCCCCACATATGAACACAGAGAAGCTAGAGGTCAGCAAGTTCATGTGTGGCCTTAACTCCAACTCCATGCGAAGGCGAAGGTCTAAATTGCTCAGACGTTGTACGATGTAGTTCAGTAGGCCTCATTGTTGAGGAAGAATTGACTGCGGTGGATAACCGCTGAGACAAACACCATTCCAAGGTGCTCGAGGCATCAGGTGCCATCGCCAAACAAACTTTTAGTATTTTTTAGATCCCGATGCTTCAGAGAGCTCTATTTCTTACCATGATGAAGGGGTTTTAGGTAAGGGAATTTGACTGGACAAATTTAGATGCATCGAAATGACCTCGGGTGTCAACCAAATGGTTGGAGGAAAGGAATGAACTGTCACTTTAATCTAGGGATAGGTAATGAAGTCTAACCTATGACATGATCTTAAGATCTTACGATGATGTGATCAATATGGACTGGTGGGAATCGCATGATGTGATACTCAAACATAAGACAAAATGGTTGATCTTGGTCAATGACGAGGGACAGAGACGTGTGATTGTAGGTCAAAACCAGGGAGTTTCCCTAAGGTTCATCTCTTCCTTGCAGCTACAGAAGAGCATGCGCAAGGGATGTAATATTTATACAATCATTGCGTTAAACGAGAAGGGAGTAGCGGAAGGTATAGAACACCTTCCAGTGGTGAGAGAGTTTGCGGACATCTTCCCTGAGGAGTTACCTGGGATGTTGCCAGAGAGGGAATTGAAATTTACCATAGACCTAAAACCAAGGACTGAACCGATAGCAAGAACGCCTTATTGGATGTTGACCTTGGAGTTACAGGAGTTGATAATGCAAGTGAAGGAATTTTTGGACCTAGGACTTATACGTCCAAGTGTGTCACCATGCGGTGCACCTGTTATCTTCGTACGGAAGAAGGATGGGTTGTGGAGACTCTGCATTGACTATCATCAATTGAACAAGGCAACGATCAAGAATCAGTATCTGTTTCCAAGGATTGATGATCTGTTCGATTAGATGAAAGGCGTGATGGTGTTTTCAAAGATCGACTTGAGATTCGGGTATCACCAGTTGTGGATCAAAGAGGACGACATCCCTAAGACTGCCTTTAAGACGAGGTTTGGAAATTATGAGTTTAGTTTTTTACCTTTTGGACTGACAAACGTCCCTGGAGTATTTATGATTTTGATGAATGGGGTGTTTCGTGAATACTTGGACAAGTTCATCCAAGTATTCATTGACGATATTTTGATTTACTCTCGGACGTTGGAGGAGCATGACAAGCACTTGCGCTTGGTACTACAGTGTTTGCGAGAGAACAAATTCTATGGGAAATTGTCTAAATTCTTGTTTTATCAATCGAAGATTCACTACTTAGGGCATGTCATCTCTGGTGAGGGTATCTCTTTGGATCCAGCAAAGGTCAAGGCTATTATGGATGGTTTGCGCCAATGAATGTGCCGAAAGTGTGTAATTTCATGGGTTTAGTGGTTTACTATCAACGGTTCGTCGAGCGTTTTTCAAAGATAGAAAATCCGATCATGGAATTGCAGAAGAAGAACAAGAAGTTTGTTTAGACCGAGAAATGGGTGGAAGCATTTCAGAGGCTCAAGGATATTGTAACGACCTCCTCGTTATGACAGCAACTCTTATAACAGGTGGGATTTTTTTTTTGTGTGTGTGTGTGTTTAAGGTGTGTGCATGTGTGTAGAAGTAACAGACACTCTTGACTCTACGTCACCACTCGACAACCAATAAGACGCAACCACGATGTTCATCACAAGAAGACTGAAGGCACACAACGAGTAACTACAAGCGATAAATGACCATAGACATAAGGCGCACAACGCAAACATTTAACGACATACTGGGTTACGCACAGTACGAACATAGAGGGATCCATAGTAGTAGATGTTACTATTTCTGCACAGGAAAGCAGGGCGTTTAATCTTATTTCTCTGCTCCAGAGAGAGAGAAGGTCATATAGGCTCTTGGCCGACTGCTCAGGCAGAAACTAGTAACCCGACTATGATCAAGACACAAGCAAGACAAACACCACAAGACGACGTACGATGTACAACCGTAACAACATGTTTTTAATGACGATCAAACGACAATAAGTAAGACTGACTACCCGCTCGTCCTACCCTGCAATGGTTAGGACCTCCAAGACACATAATCAACGCTCAAGCCCAGGTTCCCATCGATTTTAACCACTTAAGGTCTCAGGGCGGGCGACTGTTCTGAGGAACATGGAGGTGTCTACATCCCGCCCGACACAAACAGACCACACCTACAAGCCAAAGACAAAACCTAATCATCAAGATTTCAGTCAACACGGTCATCCACATTAAGGCAGTTGGTGACAGTAAAACAATAATAACTCATTAAATTACTCATTATGGTAATGCGTCGGAGGTGAACTTTTAATCGATTGACAAGCGAAGATAATTGGTGCAACAAGTCTGACCTTCAATTGGTTTAAAATTTAAAATATAAATTACAAATTTCTCGCTATGATCAAGTCTAGTTCATCAAGAACCATACAGCCAAAATACCCCTTCCAACAAGGTAATCATATTACCCTAATGACAATATATAATTAAAAGATTTCACTACACTAACATTATCATGAACATTGACAGTATTGGGAGTGAGCATCCCATAACTAATGGTATTAATCACAACCACCAACATTTAAATCTACGATATCGTTACCATAACTGACAACACCATTTCATTTTAAATTACCATGACCTTGCAATAATAACAATCATATTACGGAACACGACAATTGTTTAAGCAAGTTCGGCAATAATCAGGACAACAACGCAACCCTCATTATTGCAATTAGCAAGGTTATCTATAGTACACAATTTGTAAAAGTGAATCATTTAACTTCTTAACAATATAAATGAATTGTTCCCACGATAGGTAAATGAATTGTTCCCACTAACATTAACACTGTTCCCATTAACATTAAAAAACAACAATATAATTTAACAATTAACCATCGTAAATGAATTGTTCCCTAACATTAACAATTTAGCAATATAGCCTATTAACAAGTTAACGAATAGCCTATTAACAAATTCATAGCCCAATAAAAAAAAATCCCTACTTTATCGACCAACCAACCTTTAATTAACAATTTTTCATATTCAACAATTTTAACCAAAATAATATCAAAATATAGATAAACCCATAC
>SNQJ01S0025659.1:212835-230510 GCA_010110895.2 Picea sitchensis
TAGGTTTAGATTTTGAACTGGACGACAATTGTTTAGGGGAGTCGTTTTAAGAATTTATTAAGGCGTTATTGTCTTAGGGCTATTTAGGTTTGTTTCCTTCATCCACATCAATGTGACGTGCCCTTTAGGACGCACCACGTGCTGCAAGGGTGCCACTCACCTCGTTCATTTCCTTTGCGCGACGTGCCCTTCAGGATGCACCACGTGCTCCAAGGGTGCCACTCACTTCTTGTGTTTCTTTTGTGCGACGTGCCCTTCAGGATGCACCATGTGCTCCAAGGGTTCCAATCGCCAACTGGATTGATTGGTAGACATCTATAACCCCTGGAGTCAACACTCCGCCAGGTGAACTTGTCGGAGACTAAGGGATCTAAGGAATAAGGCCCCGACCTTATTGCACACCCCTTAGAATCATTGTGAGCGACTGTTGCAGTCTACCCTCATAGCATCGTGGATCCTCTCGAACTAGGTAATTGTTAACCTATAGTTTGAGCCACGACGGGAGTGCTAGTAGGCGGTGGTAGGCTGTTGTCCACCCCTCTCCCTCAACCTATCTGGAAATCGTGTGTGGCCCCTTTACTCCATATGTGAGTCTGGTCGGCAAGCTATCGTCAGCCTGCATCATCAACAATCGTGTTAGAACATGTCAACATCATATCATCAGATCAAAGAAATATCACAGTAAATANNNCACACTCCCTGACTCAATCCAGAGTCCAAGGGGGTTCCAACGATGCCTCTGCATCCTCAAGGTCCGGAACCCTGTACACTCAATGAAACTGAGTCAGCAGCACTTGTCTACATCAAGTAGTAAAAACATCATGTCATCTATCATAACGCATCATAATCAAGGATAAATAGTTTAACATCATAAAAGTCCAAATCACTTGCGAGCAAGTGACCTCAAAGAATAAGTTTTCTCAGTGAGCCAGAGCAAGATGTTACAGATATGTTGACAACAACACCGATACTAAAGGTCCCTGACATGGACGCAGACTTCTTGGAATGCACTGACGCATCCAAGGAAGGCTTAGGCGGAGTCTTGATGCAAGACGATTGAGTAATCGCTTACATCTCGAGAAAGTTGAGAAGGCATGAGGAGAACTATGCAATGCACAATTTGGAGTTGTTAGCCATTGTTTATGCCTTGAGAGTTTGGAGACACTACTTGATTGGATGGAAATTTGAACTAAAAATGGACCACAGTGGACTACAACACATCTTTACGCAAAGCGACTTGAACGCATGACAACAACGTTGGTCAGAATTGCTTAGCGAGTACGAATTCGAGATTACTTACATAAAGGGAACAATGAATAGAGTGGCAAATGCGTGAGTCGGAAACCACACATATTTTCGGTGATGCCTCTTCATACAAATATACGTGAAAATATTCTAACTTTACAGTGCGACGATGACTGGTACAAAGAGGTCAATGATTTTATCGTACAAAACACAATGATGGTACCAAAATTTGAAGGATTTACTATGAACAATGACGGATTATTGAGATTTAAAGGTCGAATTTACGTACTGCCCAATGACGAGTTGAGGAGTTTGATCCTAAATGAGGCTCATAGAGCAGTGTACATGGCTCATTCTGGAGTCACAAAGATGAGGGAAGACATTAAACCCTTATTCTTCTAGAAAGGAATGAAGGCAGACATAGTCAACTATGTGGCAAGATATCTAGAATGTCAGCAGGTGAAAGATGAACATAGATATATGACATGATTACTACAACCACGTGCTATTCCCGAATCGAAATGGGGGGTCATTTCAATGGATTTCATTGTTGGATTTCCACTAACGACAAGGAGACACGACTCGATTTTTGTGGTAGTCGACACTCTCACGAAGAGTGCTCATTTTATTCCTATGCGTACGACGTATCAAGCACCTGACATAGCTAGAGTTTTCATCAGTGAGATTGTGAGGCTACACGATGTGCCTAAGAGGATTATATCTGATAGAGGATCAATGTTTACCAGAATATTTTGGACTAGATTCCAAGAGGCCTTGGGAACCCAACTTAACTTTAGCATCGTGTATCAATTGGGGAAAGATGGGCAGACCAAACGATCAAACCAAATCTTGGAGGATATGTTACATATGTATGTGATGGACCAACATAAGTGTTGGAAGGAATTCTTTCCTCTGGTAGAATTCGTATATAACAACAGTTATCAAAGCACCATTAAGATGGCACCTTTCGAGTTTCTTTACAAGCGACCATGTCAGACTCCTTTGAGTTGGGATCGGCTTGAGGATAGGGTCCTGGTGGGACTAGAAGTGATCCAATAAATGGAATATCAAATGAAAACAATAAGACAAAGGATCAAAGAAGCGCAGGATCGGAAAAAGAGTTATGTTGATGTGCATTGTGTCGACCGCAGTTACAAAGTTGGTGATCGAGTCTTCTTATGGGTGAAACTGCATAAGAGTTTGATCAAGTTTGGAAATGGTGCTAAAATATCTCCTAGGTTCATGGGACCCTTCGAGATTGGGGAAAGGAAGGGGCATGTGGCCTATCAACTGGCCTTGCCTAATTATTTGAGGTGTATGCACGATGTTTTTCATGTATCTGTTTTGAGACATTATATTAGTGATTCTACACATGTTATTGACATGATTTCCTTCTAGGTATCTGATGAGGGTGTGCTCATGGCAGAGCTAATCCATATCCTGAACCATCGCATTCAAAAACTACAACGTCGAATAGTAGATCATGTCAAGGTCTAGTGGGACAACTATACTCCGCATTCGACAACCTGGGAGGACACATATGATATGCTCCAACAGTTTCCATTTTGTTTGATAGATAGACTTATGATACTGTGATACACTTTATTTCGACACTTATATACTGTGGAACTTCAGGACGAAGTTTACACCAACTATGTAACATCCTACTCTTGCGTGCACTGAGCAAAATTATTCTTTAAGGACACTTGCATGCAAGTGATCTGGGTTATTATACTATTGGTCATTTTGATAATGATTATGAGATATTGTGGATTTGATGATGTGTTATTTTGTTGTATTTACATAGACAGGTGCTATTGACTAGTTCTACTGAGTTTGCAGGACTTCAAACATTGAGGATGCAGAGGCATCAATGAAACCCCTTGGACTCTGTATCGAGTTAGGGAGTGGGCTATTTGGGGTTTGAATGTTTTTGATGTGACATATGTACATATGATTAGATGTTATGATGATTTATTATTATTGTTGACATGATTCATTGATGGATGCAGGCTGACGATATCTTGCCGACCAGACTCACATTTGGAGTAGAGGGGTCATGCATGACAACCAAAGACTTTGAGGGAGAGGTGTGGCAACAACCCTGCCATAGCCTACTAGCACTCCCACCATGGCTCGAATTGTAGGTTAACGATTACCTAGTTCGAGAAGACCCACGATGTCATGAGGGAAGACTGTGATAGTTACTCATGATGATTCTAAGGGGTGTGCAATAAGGCAAGGGCCTTATTCCTTAGAGGCCCTTAGTCTTCCACAAGATCACCTGGTGGAGTATTGACTCCAGGGGTTTCACGTCTACCAAATTCAGTCAAGAGGTGAGTGGCACCCTTGGAGCAAGTAGTGCATCTTGAAGGGCACGTCGCACAAGGAAAACAAAAAGAGGCAAGTGACACCCTTGGAGCATGTGGTGCATCTTGAAGGGCACGTCACGCAAGGAAAACAGAAAGAGGAGAGTGGCACCCTTGGAGAACATAGGGTGTCCTAAAGGGCACATCACGATTTTAACTGGTAAGTGAATAAACTTAGTTGGCCTTAAAATGAATGATATGATAAGTAAAGTTTAAAACCAATTTTTCCCTTAAAAATGTCCCCAACCTAGTGAAATTAAAACCTAGGTCTAAGTAGAACATGTGGTCAAAAAATAATAATAAATAAACATGTAACAAGAAGGGGGGTAAGAAATTCAAACTTATTTTATTAAAGTCAAAATTATAATGAAGGATTAAATTTTTAAAAAAGGGGTAATTGTCGTTTTTATCTACATTTGCTAATTTAATTTTTAGTTAAAAAGAAAATAGGATAAATGGTTGTTTTTATCTACACCTGCTAAATTAATTTTTAATTAAAAAGGAAAAAGGGTAAATGGTTGTTTTTTTTTTTGTTTTTTTTTTATACTAGGGGAATCGGTAACAACGGCAGTATCGTACTCGCGTGACACGGGGTCGAATCCTGCCAGCTGCCTTATAAACCCTAGGGAGAAACGCACAGCCCGCAAGCACGCCCTCCGAGTAAATCGGGGTGAGAAGGTAAATGGTTGTTTTATCTACACTTTCTAAATTTATTTTTTTAGTTAAAAAGGAAAAAGGGGGAGACTTAAAAGTAACAGGAAACTTAAAGAAAAGGGGAAACATAAAGAAAACAAAAGCTGAATGTCTAACTTAGTAAGGAATATTGCCTTGGAACTTTCTAATTATGAACTCAACTAGGAATTAAGGCGTAAGTTATTTAAGAAGTGTAAGGAAATTTTGGGACATCGAGGAGTGTTTTTAGGAATTCTCTTAGGTGGATGAGGGAAATAGGAACATTTAATTAATTAATAAAATTGATTTTCTGGTGCAACTAGAGGATCGGGTGACATGTGTATGGGCGAGGTTTTTCAAAATTAATTAAATGAAAAAGGAATTTAATGAGAATTTGGGAAACTAATTACTTGAAAACTCTATAAAAAGGATGGAGGAGGAGGAGTATGGATCTCATATTTTGTGTAACGTTACACTGCTGAAATTTTATCTGGACTAAACTTTCTCTTATGGGAGTTGGGATATCCAGCTCGGGCAACAAGTGGTAGCTCAACCTTGCGAGGAGAGATGGGTGCTAGCATTCTCTGGTATCATGTGTGTGGCCCCTTTGCGGCTTGAGGGGCTCAGGAGGAAGAAGAGTACCCCTAGCGTTGGCTGGGAGGTACCGGTGAGGTCACATCGATCGACAAGTGGGAGCTAGATGAAGCGCGCATGAGACAACGACTTCAGAGCTTTTGCATTTGGCTATGGTACGCATGTGACGCAACCACACTCCTCAGAGCACAATCGCCCTCACAGGATCTTCTTCTCCTCGGCCCGAAGAACGTCAATGGTTCTTCTGATCCCTATCGGGAATCTTCCTTACCCACAGCTCCTCTTTACCCAATCCTCCTCTTCTGTACTCGGAGTATCGGAACTTCGCAGCTTCGCGAGTTCACTATCAATTTCTAGGCTCTCGAATCCCCGAGACCCGATGTGTCAGTCAACGCTGACTTTTGTCCGCCTTGTTGGGACTTCTGTCTTTATCGCGATCTCGCCACTCGTGACACCAAGAGCTCGGTTTTCCAAACCCCGACACACGAGACGTTGAAAGTCCGAGACTCGCGACCTCACTCCCTCACGACTTCACCACTCGCGAGATCAAATGACTCTTACCTCGACCCCCGAGGCCCGAGACGTCGAACCTCCGATGGCTTATGCCACCTGTCCTCCACTATATTTTATGGCCCACACTACTTACGTAGTAGTCGGAATGTCGCATCTCGCTATGTCATGACTTCCGTTGAGTATATTTGGAGTCTCGCCTCACGAACTTCTGATATGTCGATCTACGAGTAGAACCACGCTCCTTGTGATCCCCGATCGATAGCTCCTGCCCTCTTGAGCTTCAAACCTTTTCCACACCTGCACTGTAGCCTCCTTTCACTTCACAAGATCCAATGATCCCTGGAACTTCACGAAATCTTCCAGATGATTCAGTCCGTCCGTTCGTCCTTGACAATTCCTACAAAATGAACCAAGTGCTTCCTCCACAAAGACTTGTTCACCTGCCCGCGAGATTTTATCGCTTGCTCGAACACTTCAATGCACAAACTCTCCCTGTGCAATCCTTTGAAAATCTCAAAGGCCTACTCTTCCTGAGCTTTCTCTCGACTTCTCAAGTCCTTCTAAAAACGTCTTGCACGCACTCCTTGTGGCAACTCTTCAACAGCTTCTAAGTGTTGAAGTTTCGACTCTGCGCACACCTGCAGCAGCAGTCTTGGTTTCCTTTGCTCAGAATCGCAACTCTGATTCTTCGTCTAGCCTCCACATGCCTTGCACGGCTCCGATGCCAAATCTTCACTTCTGGGAACTTAGAACAAAAGTTATCTATATCTGAATCCTTCTGTCAATGCACTCCTTACGAACGATTCTATTGCACTCCTTGCAGAAATTCTCTGGCTCAGAATAGAGAAACAATTGAAACTAATTCCTTGTTCCTTTCAGACTTCAATTCAACCATGAAATCACATACACAGCATATAAAAGCACATGTATGATAGGAAACAAATACTTATGAGCATAATATCGATACACAGAGAATAGACACATAACCATGGATTTGAATCAAAGCTTTCTTCTATTAATTCAATATCTGTACATGGGTGTTCTTCATACAATTCTTTGCATGCTCTTCTCTTTCCCTGTTTCAATTTTGAATGGATGTTACAATGTACAAAGGAGGGTTTCTATATCCGTTTTCCCTCTTGGGCTCTAAAGCTATCAAATCTAGACTTAAATTCCTATCTATCAGCATTAGATCTATTAACTTCCTCTTATCTACCAAAGGACGAGAGCTATCCGCTCAAGGTCCGTTACAATATACAAAGTGCGCTTCATTAAATCCACACATTAATGTTTGGCGCAACAATATCAAGGTGTTTTCAAAATTTGTGCTGGCGCTGTCCAGCTGTCTTCCGCTTCATGCTGGCTCACTTGATGAGTTGGCGATGCCCCTGCATCATACTCCTCGGCTTGAAAAATTTCATGGGCTCCTGTCCATGAGCTCCTGCACGGTCTGTCCATGCTTCTGTATCACTGATTCGCTCTCCTAGTTGGCATCTTCCACTGGATGATTCTTCCACTTGACTAGGTACTCGAAGTATTGCTTCCTCCTAGTCTTTTTGCTCACTCGCTTGTCCAGTATGCATTCCATCTGTGGCTTCTCTGCAATAGGCATCTGCTTCTGCCACTAGACTTCTGGTTGTTTATCACTTCCATCTCCTTCTTCCTCAACCTTATATGGATATAAGTCTGATACATTGAACATCGGAGATATCCCGATGCCATCCAGCAATTCAATTTCATACGCATTCTCTCTGAATTTCTTCAGGACCTTACATGGCCCGATTTTCTTCATCTTAAGATTTTTGTATGTTCCTCTCGGGAACCTTTCCTTCCTCAAGTGTGCCAGAAATAGATCACCAAATTCAAACTGAAGTTGTCTCCGATGCTGATATGCTCTACATTTGTACTCCTGATTTGAATCTATCAGTCGTTGCTTCACCCTACTGTGAAGTTCCTTCATTGCCTCAACAAATTCTTCTTCACTAGCGCTGCTAGTAGCAGTTTGTTCTGAATCCCGCAATTCAGAGACTCCTCTTGGTTTTGTCCCATACACAATCTGAAATGGACTTTTACCTGTACTCCGGTTCACTGAATCGTTGTATGCAAACTCTGCTTGTGGTAATATCTGATCCCAGCTGCTATGGTGTTCTGTCACCAAGATCCTCAACAAGTCTCCCAAAATTCTGTTGACCACTTCCGTTTGTCCATCTGTCTGAGGATGGTAAGCAAAACTAAATGCCAATTTAGTTCCTAGCTTCTTCCATAAGGTCCTCCAAAATTTTCCTATGAATTTCGTATCCCTGTCCGAAACAATACTTTTTGGCAATCCATGAAGTCGAATGACCTCCTTGAAAAAAAAAATCGCGGTGTGTGTTGCATCGCTGGTCTTCTGGCATGGAATAAAATGTGCCATCTTTGAAAACCTGTCCACCGCCACAAAGATGGAATCAACACCTCTCTGTGTCCTTGTCAAACCCAATACAAAATCCATGCTAATCGCCTCCCATGGCCTCTCTGGTATGGGCAATGGCTGATAAAAGCCTGCATTCTGCTTCCTCCCCTTCGAATGCTGGAAAATACTGCATCTGTCAACAAATCGCTTGACATATACTCGCATCCCCGGCCAAAAATATGACCCATTCAGCTTCGCGAATGTTTTGTCACGGCCAAAGTGTCTTGCCAATCCACCACTGTGCTTCTCCTTCAACAGGTTCTCCCTCATGGAGCAATTTGGAATACACAGTTGATTGCCTCTGAACAACAATCCTTCCTGGATCATATAATCTATCCATGGGCTTCTGTCTCTGAGAACTGGATTCTCAGCTGCTTCATATGCTTCTCCAAAATCTGCATCACCTATGTACATGTCCCTGAGATTTTCAAAACCCAATGTTTTGACTCAGAATTCCTGCAGTAACAGACATTTCCTGCTCAAAGAATCAGCCACTTTGTTAACAGTACATGAAATATGTTTAATCACAAATGTAAAATTCTGCATATATTCTACCCATTTTGCATGTTTCTGATTCAACTTCTCTTGTTGACTCACAAACTGTAATGCATGATTATCACTATATAAAACAAATTCTTTCGGAAGTAATGCCTCCACTTCTTTAATGCCTGTATGATAGCATAGAATTATTTATCATACGTGGAGTATTTCAGCTTTGCTTCATCCAGCTTCTCACTAAAATATGCAACCGGTCTGTCTTCCTAACTCAAAACCGCTCCTATGGCAAATCCGCTTACATCACATTTCACCTTAAATGTCTTCTGGAAATCCAGCAACACCAACATTGGTTGTTCCGTGATCTTCTGCTTCAACAGATTGAAGCTTTTCTCCACCTCTACTGTCCAATGAAAAAACTTATGCCGCTTCTTCACTGTGTTCATCATCGCTGCGCTAATTCCACTGAAATTTCTGATGAATTTCCGGTAGAAACTAGCCAAACCATGAAAACTTCTCACCTCGAAAATATTTCTCGGTGATGGCCAATTCTTGATCACTTCTACCTTATCCGGATCCATCTTCAATTCATTCGCCGAAATAACAAAACCCAAGTAAATGAGCTCTATCTTCATAAATGAGCACTTCTTCATATTAATCAACAACTTCTCCTGCTGTGGCTTCCTCATCACAATGGCCAAATGTTTCAAATGTTCAGCCTTTGTCTTACTAAAGATCAGTATATCATCAAGATATACGACGACAAATTTCTCGATGAATTCCCTCAAGACTTCATTCATCAACCTCATAAATGTGCTCGGTGCGTTCGTCAAGCCAAACGACATGACTATCCATTCATACAGTCCTTTGTTTCTCTTGAAGGTTGTCTTCCACTCATCGCCTTCCCTCATGCGAATCTGGTGATATCCACTTTTCAGATCAATTTTTGAAAAAAAAAATCCCCGCTTAGGCAATCCATCAAGTCATCCATTCTCGGCAATGGAAACCTGTACCTGATGGTTATCTTGTTAATGGCTCTAGAATCTGTACACATTCTCCAACCACCATCCTTCTTTGGACTAAGCACTGTCGGAACAACACATGGGCTCAAACTTTCTCTGACTAATCCTTTGTCCAACAACTCCTGGACCTGCCTTTTAACTTCCTCATTCTCCTGCGGCGTCAACCTATACACGGCTTTGTTTGGAAAACTAGCTCCTAGTATGAGGTCTATATGGTGACTCACACTTCTCATCGGTGGCAACGAATGAGGTAATTCGTCCACCACAATGTCAGCGAACTCTTCCAGCAGTTCCTAAATCTCATCTGGTAGATCATCCACTCTAGTGATAGTCAGAACAATCCTCGGCTTTCTGACCACAAAGAATTGTGGATCTTCTTTCTTCTCCATCTCTGTAAGAAGTTCCTTCCCACTCATGAGAAGTATTGTGTTGCTTACTTTCGGTTTCATTTCCTTATCCTTTATCGGAAGCAACCTATGTGTCCTCCCATCCTTATCCAAAGTATATGTGTTCATCCTCCCATCATGAACCACATTTCTGTCATACTGCCATGGTCTACCCAGCAATAAATGACATACATCCATGGGAATAACATCACAGAGTACTTTATCATTATACCCTCCTATCTTGAATTCAACTAAACACTGTTTAGTGACACTCACCTGATGTCCCTTCTGTAGCCATGAAACTTTGTATGGACTCAGGTGATCAGTTGTCTCCAGCTCCAACCTCTCCACCATCTCGGTTGAAACGATATTGTCTATGCTACCGCTGTCCACAATAACCTTGCATGCCCAGTCCTTGGTCTTGCAAGCTGTTTTGAACAGTCTGGTCCTCTGAACTGAACTCTCCACCTCTTTTCCAGGTGTTAAGAGAGCTTTATGCATCATCAATGACCTTCCGCCTTCTGTATCTTCATTCTCAACATCTCGCCTCTGCACTTCTGCGATGTGAGCTTCTCCGATGTCCTTATTTTTCTATGGACACTCAAATGACCTATGCCCATTCTTCCCACATGTGAAACATGTGATAACTCCACCTCGGCCTCTTCCTCTGCCTCTGGTACGAGGAAAAGTATTTGCGTCAGCATAATCTCCCTTCTGTTCATTATGCTACCCTCTCTGTTCAATGTATGGTCCTTTCTGAGAGGTACCACCTCTTTCAAATTTACCCTGAGGTTTCTTCCATTCCTCCTTGGGCTTATGATATTTCTCCTGGGCAACTATCTTGCCTCTGGGATGACTTCTTCCTCTCCCTCGTTGACCTTTCTTACGGCTGAGCTTCTCCTCTGCTTTCAAAGCCATTTGGTAAGCATCCTCCACCGTCCTGATGGTAACCATGCTCAATTCATCCTAAATGTCATATCTCAAACCATTCAGGTATCTGACGACCTTCTCATCATCGCTCTCCCAATGACCTGCTCTAATGTTCAATCTGTATAATTCCTCAGTTTACTCTTTCACTGTCATCATATTCTGTCTTAGGTTTTGCATTCTCCTGAACAGAGTGATTTGGTAGTCCCTCGGGATGAACTTTGTCTTCATCTTTGCAATCATTCGATCCCATCTTTTAATCTTTTGCTTACCTTTGGAATGTCTATCAACTTGTAGCTCGTCCCACCATAATCCTGCATGTCCTTTTAGGTGCGTGACAGCATGTCTGACCTTCCTATCCTCTTCGATATCCTCATAGTCAAAGTAAGTGTCAAGAGCTCTAATCCAGTCTAGTAGCTCTTCTGCATCCAAGTTTCCCTTGTAAATTGGAATGTCCATTTTCACCTTCGTACCCATTCTGGCGATAGCTTTTATCAACCGTTCAGTTGATGCATCTCCAGCTGCAACTTCCTCCTCGCGTTCAGCCTCAATTTCACCGTAGAAATCGCTAAGATCCCCTGCACTAACTGTGCGTCTCTGGGTTGTTTCCATCTCCTCGAGTCTTGCTCGAAAATCTCTCATCTACCTCTCCATTTCTGGATTTCCTGTCGGTCTACCTCTTCTTCGCACCTCTCTGTCTTCTGGGTCAGGTGACTGTCTTTCTCTTCTGGGAGGCATGGTTAATTTTCTCCCTTCTCTGCTATAGAAATCAAAGAAATTCCCACTCTGATACCACTCTTGACGCAACCGCACTCCTCGGAGCATGATCTCCCTCACAGGATCTTCTTCTCCTCAACCCGAAGAACGTCAATGGTTCTTCTGATCCCTATCGGGAATATTCCTTACCCACAGCTCCTCTTTACCCAATCCTCCTCTTCTATACTCAGAGGATCAGAACTTCGCAGCTTCTTGAGTTCACCGTCGATTTCTAGGCTCTCAAATCCCCGAGACCCGATGTGTCAGTCAACGCTGACTTTCATCCGCCTTGTCGGGACTTCTGTCTTTATCGCGATCTCGCCACTCGTGACACCAAGCACTCGGTTTTCCAAACCCCGACACACGAGACGCCGAAAGGCCGAGACTCGTGACCTCACTCCCTCGCGACTTCGCCACTCGCGAGATCAAATGACTCTTACCTCGACCCCCGAGGCCCGAGACGCCGAACCTCTGATGGCTTATTCCACCTGTCCTCCACTATCTTTTATGGCCCACACTACTTACGTAGCAGTCGGAATGTCGCATCTCGCTATGTCACAACTTCCGTTGAGTAGATTTGGAGTCTCGCCTCACGAACTCCCGATATGCCGATCTACGAGTAGAACCATGCTCCTTGTGATCCCCGATCGACAACTCCTGCCCTCCTGAGCTTCGAACCTTTTCCACACCTGCACTGTAGCCTCCTTGCACTTCGCAAGATCCAACAATCCCAGGAACTTCGATAAATCTTTCAGATGATTCAGTCCGTCCGTTCGTCCTTGACGATTCCTACAAAATGAACCAAGCGCTTCCTCCACAAAGACTTGTTCACCTTCCCGCGAGATTTTATCGCTTGCTCGAACACTTCAATGCACAAACTCTCCCTGTGCAATCCTTTGAAAATATCAAAGGCCTACTCTTCCTGAGCTTTCTCTCGACTTCTCAAGTCCTTCTAAAAACGTATTGCACGCACTCCTTGCGGCAACTCTTCAATAGCTTCTAAGTGTTGAAGTTTCGACTCTGCGCACACCTGCAGCAGCGGTCTTGGTTTCCTTTTCTCATAATCGCAACTCTGAGACTTCGTCTATCCTGCGCATGCCTTGCACGGCTTCGGTGCCAAATCTACACTTCTGGGAACTTAGAACAAAAGTTATCTATATCTGAAGCCTTATGTCAATGCACTCCTTGCGGACGATTCTACTGCACTCCTTGCAGGAATTCTCTGGCTCAGAATAGAGAAACAATTGAAACTAATTCCTTGTTCCTTTCAGACTTCAATTCAACCATGAAATCACATACACAGCATATAAAAGCACATGTATGAAAGGAAACAAATACTTATGAGCATAATATCAATACACAGAGAATAGACACATAACCATGGATATGAATCAAGGCTTTCTTATATTAATTCAATATCTGTACATGGGTGTTCTTCATACAATTCTCTGCATGCTCTTCTCTTTCTCTGTTTCAATTCTGAATGGATGTTACAATGTACAAAGGAGGGTGTTTATATCCATTTTTCCTCTTCGGCTCTAAAGCTATCAAATCTAGACTTAAATTCCTATCTATCAGCATTAAATCTATTAACTGCCTCTAATCTACCAAAGGACGAGAGCTATTCGCTCAAGGTCCATTACAATATACAAAGTGTGCTTCATTAAATCCACACATTAATGTTTGGCGCAATAATATCAAGGTGTTTTCAAAATTTGTGCTGGCACTGTCCAGCTGTCTTCTTCTTCGTGCTGGCTTGCTTGATGAGTTGGCGATTCCCTTGCATCAACATGTGTATATTTGTATTAAATGGTAGTTTAAATATTTTTCCTGTGCCTTCAATAATGTACTTCTACTGTGTTAAATTTTATGTTTTATTCAACATAACACTATCCAGAGATTTCATTTTTATCTTCAACAATTTGTTTTGATGAGCCCAACATTTTATGATCAAAGAAATTAAATTCATCCCAACCTTATGCTCCCTGTATTTTGAAATGATTTCCCATGGAGAACCCCAACTCTAATTTCAATGACTTCTCTGTGTTTGTTTTATTGATTTAATTCGAAGAATTTTATCTTTTTTATCTTCTGTCACTTATCCTTAAGTTATTAGTATGTCCTTGAGTAGTCAGCCAGGAGCCTAATCGTTTGTCTTCACTACGGTGTTTAAGACTGCGATTTAAATTCCCCATTTTTCTGTGCATGGATAATAAGTGAAGGATAAATTTTCACCCAACTATCTATCCCTTACTTATCTTTGCATTTTTCTCTTATGATTAATCTCTAATATTTGTGCCTTCTTGTGAATGAGCATCTTTGCATTTTTTATTGATTCACTGTTGAATGATTAGTCTTTGCGCCTTCTTGTGATTAAGTATCTCTACATTTTTGTTTGATTCATCTCTGATCGATTAGTCTCTATGTTTTTGTTTGATTCATCTCTGCATTTTCTTGTGGATGATTATCTCTATGATTCATCTCTGATCAATTCTTGGCATATTATCTCTGCGATTTCTTGGCATATTACCCCACGCTTTGATTGGTATAATCTCTGCAATTTTAATGATAGATACCGGCGCTTTGATTGGTGAAATCTATGCGCTATATTACTTACCACTGCAAATTTTTACTCTATGATTTTCTTTTTAGATAGATAATTACTTGGCACTTTACCCAACATTCATGCCACGATTTCCTTGGCACATTACACAGAATCTACACCACAAAATCTAGGTGAATTACCCAGTTCTGACACAATGAATTCACCTAGCCTCCATCACTATGTTTTTATTTCATTTGAATAACAAAATTGATTACTATTGCCAACGATTTAATATTATGGATTTCCATATCATGGATAGAGAAATTATATATGCTTGAGTTTTTTTTTTTTTTTTATATGTCTACGCTCATTTTAATGATATGGATGGGAGTTTAAATATATCTGGGAATATATACATATGCCTGTGTTTCTTTTTATGATATACACAACAAAATTTATAATGCTCTAAACACAACGAATCTAGATAGCGTTTCAATATTGTTGACAATAAATATATTTGACAGTGATTTATATGTATTGTATAATGATTTTAATATTTAGAGAACAATTTGATATTCATAAACGATATAATATTCATAAACGATTTTATCGATTGATAGCATATTGATCAATAGAATTATTGAACAACGATATTTATTTATCAGATAGATATGGTTATTTACACAACGAATTTAGTATTTAATGGACAATGATCTCATGTATTTACTAGACAACAATTTCCATTTATTAGACAACATTATCATATATACCAAGAAATATCATATTTAATAGACAACAATAATTTATACCAGCGATATCATACTTAATAGATGGCAATATCATATACACCAGCAATATAATAATTAATAGACAACAATATCCTATTTAATATACCAACAATATAATAATTAATAGACAACAATGATAATAGACAAAATATCATATATACCAGCGATTATCAATAGACACAACAATAGTTATTAATCGACAACAATTTGGTTGCTGACAACGATTATCAATAGACACAGTAATAGTTATTAATAACAACTAGATTGTTGTTGACAATGATTCCCTTAAATTATATTATTAGACAATGATGTGTGTTAATATAGCGTTACCCATAATTTATTTTTGTTAGTCAGCGATATATTTGTTAAGATAGGTTATCCTCACACTTGAGTTTTGGATTTTCTTCATTTTATTTTTGTTTATAGCGTTGGAGAATGGATCATGGGGTAGCTAATTGCATACTTTGATGCCTTGAATTAATGATTTTTTTGGTCCAGAAATTGCACCTTTATTCCTTAATATCTTATGTCAATTATGGTTAAGCTAGCACTCGAATACTAATTCTATTTTATAAAGAGTCAAACAGAATATCCATGCACCTGAATTCTTAGATTTTATTCGAGTTATTTATGTTTTGCAGTGGGAGACCTCCTCGAAAAAGTGCCTCATAAGAAAACAGGAACTCCTTCAGTTAGTTGCGCAATTTAATTTGAATGATGTCACCTTGCGTCTTGTCGACTTGTTGATTGGGTGCTTGGGTATAGTCCTTGTGTATTATTGACAGATGTTTCAGTCTCCTAGCGTGAGTGATTTAGCTTGGGTTAAAGGTATAGATATTTTATATTGCGCCATAGTTACTGTCACACCTATCGCCTTGTGATTACATGATTCCTGATGAGGGGATCATTGCACGCCCTGCTAGATAGATGCGAATGATAACCTGGCCAAAGTCTTGTGATACCCGATGGGGGTGTATTGCTCATTGTAATTGATGTTGGTACTTGGTTATACAATGCCTTAATACTATTGGTTCCCTGTACCGTAGAGGTTTCTAGCTACTAGTCATCGAAGCCATTGTGTCAGGTTGTTGATGTTGTCTTTTAGCTTGTAGGCATTGTCTTGCTTGTGTCGGGCGGATAGCCATTTTTATTCGTCTATTGATTATCGCATGTTTTATCCAATTGCATGATGTGCTAGTATGTTTAGTCAGTGTTGTCTATTTCCTGATATGCATGTGTTGTGTTCATCTTCAAGTTGCGTTGTTTAACTGTTGTCGTTGTGGCCTTCCTTCTTAAAAAAAAAAAAAAAAAAAAATCTTTTACAGTGAGATGCCTGCAGTCGTAACGACGGGGGTGTTACACATTTGATATAGAACATGTTTTAAATCTTTTGTTTCAGCAATGCACCAAATAGATGTAGATCCATCATTAATAATACATATCAACTATTTTGAATGTATTGTTAGACACATACATCACTTACTACATCCTATATGGATGGAATGAATACCCCATTTATTATGTTTTATATCTAATGAGTACATTCTATATGAATATAAATCATCCTCTTCAGATACAGTTCGCATATGTACCTAATACAATTTACCTTTAAAAAACATTGCATCTTTTGGACGTATCAATTCACCATCAGGAGCAATAACACACCTCCAATATTCATACATATTGTTCCAAATAAAAAAAAACAGGTCCATTTTAATCATGCAATGATTTTACGACTATCCATCCATACTTTTGTTCACCAATATTTCTAATCAGTGAAAAGAATCCAAAATGCCTAGTTTCAATGAGACCTATATGTGTAAAGAAATTTCTGAATGGATTTACTATAAAGTAATCTATATACCCAGGCATTGGAGTAGGTACGAAAAGTAGAACCATGGAACAAAATGTACATTCAATTTTGTATGGTTTGTTTGGAAAAGGCACAATCAAATGATATATGTGTTTTATATGATTAATATAATTACATAGAATATGATCTTCTTCTATATCCCATATTTGAAGTAGGAATCCACTTTCTTCTATGTAGTGAAGTCGCCAAGCTTCCATAAATGATTGTCCATGTATGATTTTATTGCAATGTGTAGAAATTGAATGAAACTGAATTAAAGTTGATAGTGGAATCCATAAAAATATAATTTCCAATATTTCCATAGGTAAAAAACTCCATATGCGACGATCCATATTGAATCACTAGCAATTTCATAAAAGAATATAATTATTAGTAAAAACAAATAGCATTTAAAAAATTGAAAATTAAGTTCGAATAAAAATACATTTGTTATGTATAATTTAATTACTGCAAAAAAAATCTTAAAATTTCATTTTTTGAGAGGATACTATTGAACAAAATATATGAGAAATGCATTATATTGGGAGTTAAAAAGTCTTCAAAGACTACATTTATAATTCATAATCGAGATTACACTATTTAGATGAGTAAAAAGAACTCTAAGAGGACTTTCTATATATGATGATGATGATGATGATGATTAACGTCCACTAAGACCGATTGGTCTATCAGACCTTAAGAAGGTAAACGATTACTTGTGATTCTTTATGTATAGCTATAGAACTATAGATTACCCCAAACTTTAAAGTTTTATCAAAATTCAAAATAATTCAAAATGGATTTCAAAATATATTAATAAACTTTAATTACAATAAAAAGAAATTTAAATACTTTTGATTTGTGTATAGCAATAGAACTCTAGATCACCCCAAAAATTGAAATAGATTATATGATATTAATATTTAAAGTTTAAAGTTTTATCAGAATTCAAAATGGATTTCAAAATATATTAATAAAATTTAATTACAATAAAAACATAATATAAAATAATTACAAATTCTTTTATTGAACCATACAAAGAGTGGGTCCAAGTCTCCT